>PVJI01008470.1:0-70993 GCA_004026765.1 Micronycteris hirsuta
AAGGAGAAAGAGAGGGAGAAAAACATCAACGTGTGGTTGCCTCTCGCACACGCCCTATTGCGGACCTGGCCCACAACCCAGGCATGTGCCCTGACTGGGACTTGAACAGGTGAACCTTTGCTTTGCAGGCCGGCGCTCGATCCACTGAGCCATACCAGCCAGGGCTTTAAAAACTAAATATATGCATACTAGTTAGTCTCTTGAAGTCTTACAAATTTGATATTTATATATAAAGTTATAAATCTTATGTGTAAGCTTGACATTTAACTTTTAGTGGATTCCTTGAATAAAAAAGGCATACATGACTCAGAAGGTAAGAAGAAGGAAGAATATACATATGTGCCTACCTCCTCACTCTAAGCAGTCTTAATATGGCTCGTCATTTCCTTTTTAAAGTCATCTCAGTCAAATCCTGCAGGTAATCTGGAAAGAGGACATTCATTACTAAACAGTGATGACAATTCAGGGGTAATTTTCTGGTCTTTGTCACGGACAGAAGTGCTGAGGCTGAGCAGACCGTGGAGGGGTGTTACCCCTCTCTAAAGCCCACCAAAAGGGGGAGAGGATGTGGACGAAGCCTGGGCTGGAGGCGAGGTCAGAGAGCAGGAGGGCTGAGCAGAGGATGAGTGAAGGCACCAGCAGAGAGGAGGGTACTTTTTAAAATCACCAAATCTAAACATCACGGGTGTTCTGCTGTCAAATGGATGCCACATAAACTACTTTGAAGATTCAACTAACATGTTGACATGTTAGCATGTCTTCAACACAATGTTGACATGTTGGCAGTATTTTAAAAATAAAAATGTTTGTGATGTGTGACAAACTCATAGACCTGTTTTGTGATGTAGGACACACTCATAGACTTGCTTTGGCTAATTACCTTAGGAGATGAATACTCTTGATTAATTAGCTTAGTTGATAAAAGCAATGGTTGATCTATGATTCTTCAAGGTAAGAATTGTAGCTCACAGGTGATATGCAGACAGGCCAGACTGCAAAGACGGAACATATTTCCATGGGGTTGTGTTTCTGAGAAACAAAAGAGGAAGGGGCTGTTTTTATTTGGGTTGAATTTACATTGATATCAGTCCTATTGAAGGGCACTGCTTTCCCGTGTCTGCCAATAAGAGAAATACGAAGAGTAAGAAAAACTGGATTATCTTGCCTTAGCAGCATTCTGCTTAAAGGAAGTCAAACTACTGGCATGGGAAATGAGAAGATTTTGGTGGGAAAAGCACGTCTTTCTCCTCCACCTAGGATGGGAGGCCTCACCATTGTCTGCTCTTCCTCTTTCTCAGCCCCCTCACTCTGCACACATTATGTGCAGCACAGAAGCACAGAGTGGGTAGACCACAGTGGAATGGGTCCAGAGGAGCTGCCCTTGCTGAAGTTTTTAATGGTAGAAAACAGAGGTGGTAGAAATTCTTAGGAAGTTTGGACACACTGATTTATTCACAGATGAAGAACTCTGAGAAGCATCCTTTCCAACGTGACCATCTTGTGTGAATGTGATGGTTTTGATTTCATATGGAGCAATTACCTGTGCTCTGTTCAGTGGCCACTAGCTGGGTCCTTGGTTTCGCTTAACCTCTTGGAAAATGCATGTCATTGCAGCAGGTCAGAAGGGCAGAGAGGAAATGTACCGCCCCTTATGGCAGGTTAAAAAAAATCTCCAAGAATGTTGGGATGCTGCAAATTGAGTGAGTTGTGTGCCCTTTGGAGATAAAGATGATCACATCTTTTCTCATGCAAATAAAACAAGGACATCAGTTACCAGGGGAGGTGAGAACAGTGAGCTGGTGCTGGCAATTTAAGGGATGCCCTTTCAGAACTTGCCCTTTAAATTATTGATTTCTCCATTGTGCTTCACTTCTAAGAAAAGATGGCTCAGACGTGTGCCGAAGTAAAACCAAAATTAGCAATGCATTCGAAATAATAAAGAAAGAAAGTAGGCATAATTTTCTTTCTTTCTTTCTTTTTAATGATGAGGCTTGGACTTAACAGATGACTGCATCTTTTCCTTTACTTGAGGATTTTGAATCATTTCTGAAATTCAGCAAATATATTTTATTTGAAGTCTTTACAAACTTTGTTATTTTTTAAAAGATTTTATTTATTTATTTTTAGAGAGAGGGGAAGGAAAGGAGAAAGAGAGGGAGAGAAACATCAATGTGTGGTTGCCTCTCGCACACGCCCTATTGCAGATCTGGCCCACAACCCAGGCATGTGCCCTTACTGGGAATCGAACCTGTGACCCTTTGGTTCGCGGGCCCATGCTTAGTCACATCAGCCAGGAATTCATGGGCTTTTTTAAAAAGAATTTTTTAGAGCAGTTTTTAAGTTTAGTTTACCACTAAATTGAGGGAAGTTACAAAGATTTCACATAAAAGGGAGGACCCAAAAAATCCCCAGAATTATCTTCTGGAAGGCGGACCCGTTGTAGCATAGGCTTCCCCCACTAGGTGAGTGTTCTGGGGATCCATCTGTATCAGTGTACCAGCTGGCATTGTTGTGAGAGGCTGTGCTGGACTTCAGGGGATTTTTTTGAAGACTCTTTCAACACATTTTCCCATTTCATGATGGGTTTATTTACAAGCGCACCTGCCCACACCGTACTAGGTGTTCAGCAGTTTTTGGCCAAAAACAATGTGACCCCCATGCCCCACCCTCTCTAGTCACCTGATCTTGCCTGAGCGACTTGATGTGGAAGAGGTGGAACAAAAAGTGGCACAAACACTAAAAGGCATCAAAATCAATGAGTTCAAAAACTGTGTTGAGCAGTGGGAAAAATGTCTTGGTAGGTGTATTGCGTCAATTGGAGAGTACTCTGAAGGTGACCAAAGTTTAGATGTGTAAGAATAAATACACAATTTTTTATATATAAATTCTGGGTTTTTGGGGTCCCCCTTGAGTGCCCCCTGCTCTCACACATCTCCCATTATCGATATCACTCCCTCAAATAGTATTTTTTTTTACCCAGGATGAACCTAAAATGGCATATCATGTCACCCAAAGTCCATAGGCTACTTTAGTTAGGGTTAAACCTTGGTTATACATCCTACAAATCTCACCAAATGCACAGTGATGTGTATGTATCATCATAATGTCATGCAGAGTGTCTGTACTGCTCTGAAAATGCCCTGTGCTTCACCTGTTCATCTCTTCCTCCCCCATACCCACCCCGCGCAATCTCTTTTTTGCCTCCACAGTTTTGCCTCTTCCAAAATGTCATATAGTTGGAATCATACAGGATGTAGCCTTTTCAGATTAGGTTGTTTCATTTAGTAATGTGCATTTAGGTTTTCTCCCTGACTTTTAATAGTTCCATAGCTTATTTCTTTTTAGAAGTAAATATTCCATTGTCTGGATGGAGCACCGTCTGTTTATCTGTTCACCTACAGGAGGATGTCTTGGTTGCTTCCAAGTTTTGGGAATTATGAATAAGCCTGCTACAAACATCTGTGAGCAGGTATTTGTGTGGACAGGTTTTAAACTCCTTTGGGTAGATACCAAGGAGTGTGATCGCCAGATCATATGGTAAGAGTATGTTTTGCAGGAACTGCTATACTGTCTTCCAAAGTGGCTGTGCCATTTTACACTCCCAGCAGCAATGTGTGAAAGTTCCTGTCCTTCTTCATCCTCACCAGCATTTGGTGTTGTTAGTGTTCCGGATTTTGGCATTCTAGTAGGTAGGTGGTGGTATCTCATTGTTTCGATTTGCATCTCATTGATAACACATGATGCAGAACATCTTTTCACGTATTATTTGTCATCTGTATTTCTTCTTTGGTGAGGTATCTGTTAAGATTTTTGGTCTATTTTTTAGTCTGGTTTGTTTTCTTGTTGAGTTTTAAGTGTTCTTTGTGTATATTGCACAACACACCTTTATCAGATGGGTCTTTTGAAAATGTGTGTTCTCAGGCTATAGTTTGTCTTCTCGTTCCCTTGACATTGTCTTTCACAGGATAGAAATTTTTAATGGAGTCGAGGTTATCAGTTATTTCTCTCATGGATTGTGCTTTTGGTGTTGCGTCTGGGAAATCCTCTTTGTATCCAAGGTCATCTAGGTTTTGTCTTAGTTATCTTTTAGGAGTTCTGTAGTTTCATATTTCACATTTTGGTCTATGGTCCATTTTGAGTTAGTTTTTATGAAAGGTAGAGGGTTTGTGTCCAGGCTTATTTATTTATTTTTGCATGTGGCTGTTCAGTTTTTCCAGCACTATTTGTTAAAAAGACTCTCTTGTTCCAATGTATTGCCTTTGCTCCTCTGTGAAAGGTCAGTTGATAATATTTATGTGGGACTATTTCTGGGATGTGTATTGTGTTATATTTATCGATGTGTGTATTCGTTTGCGAATACTTCATTGTCTTGATTACTGGAGTTTTACATTAAATCCTGGGCTCAGGCAGCATCAGCCGTCCAACTTCGTTTGTCCTCCTTCAGCAATGTGTTGGCTATTGCGGGTCACACATGCTTAGAATTGGTGGGGGGAGGGGGGCGTCTATACTTGGTTTGATTTATGAATGATGTCACAAAAATATCCTGGAGACTTACAGAATGATGTGGCTTATCAAGCTTCTTCCCTCTCAGGAAAATTTTGAATCATTTTATTTTAGATTCTTGGAATAGAATAGTTAAAATATCAGAACAGTTATTTAGGTAGCAGTGGATAGAATAGAACAAGTGGTAAACATGTATCCAAGGGCTATTTAGATGAGGGAAACCATGTGATTGATTTCTTCAAGGGCAAATTACACAGAAATGATAAATAGATAGATAGATAGATAGATAGGTAGAAAGAAAGAAAGAAAGAAAGAAAGAAAGAAAGAAAGAAAGAAAGAAAGAAAGAAAGAAAGAAAGAAATAGGAGAATGGACAAACAGGTAAATACATAGATACATAGACATTAAAAAGACAGTATATATTCTAAGTAGAAAAAAAGTAATAACATTTAAAAATATATTGAACAGTATGCCAATCGTTGTCTCATTATTTCTGGTGATTGAAATCACTGAGTGAGCTATGCAGAATTAGTTTTCTTTACATAGGAGTCTCAGAGAAGTGAAGTGAATTGCCCATGTAGAACTGAGATTCAGATTAGCTCTAAATCTCAGTTGGCTCTAAAGCCGACCTTCTTTCCACTACTTCATGTGTTTTATCAAATGAGGAATAATTTTCACTGAATGCTTGTGTTTTGTTTAACAGCTCACTGTATATGTCCAGCCAGAGCAAAAGCACACAGCTGAATATGCAGCAAACATAACTAAAAGTGTGTTCGATTATTTTGAAGACTACTTTGCTATGGATTATGCTCTTCCTAAATTAGGTAAGAATCATTTTTTTAAATTTTCTTATTTTTTAATATTTCTTTTGGTGAAAACAAACATTAAAAAGTATTTACCTAATTCTTACGTTTTCACCTAAGTCAACTTACTTCCTCCAGTTTTATCATCCTTAGTTAGTACTCATCCCTAAGTCTTTTTATTGTATGCCTACAGTGTGTGTCTAATACTTAGTTGATTTGAAAAGATCCATTCTGCATCCTCCAAGAATAACCTCTATACTCTGCTCCTACCTGATAAATACGTAGTCTTTTACTTAAGAAGTAAAGTTTAAAGTGCTGTATGTGCGCAAAACTGCAGATGTTGATCATGATGGAGGCAGAAATGGCAGCCTAGGTCAATTGATTTCAAAATTAGTACCCATCCTGATAGCTTACCTTGCTTCCCTATCATCAGTGAGTTAGGAAATAAGAATAAATGATGCTGTCAAAGTCCCATGTGCCCCCAGTCTTTCTACTATTGCACAAGACTAATTCTAGATTCTCCAGCAGTTAAAATGAAACAATGGTGCTCCTTCCATGAATATTTTTCTAACGTGGGAAAGTTTTATTTTTAAATAAAGATAGAGCCATAATCAAATTGGTATCAATATGACACTTCTATCAAGAGCAGAAATTCTTTATTAGTAAGCTTGGGTGGTATTAGCAAAGACTTCAAATGGAAGACCCATATAAGAAGTCTGTAGAATTGAAATCAAAGCAACAAAAAATCCAACCAACCAACAGTTAACTTCTTTATTTCTGTTTCTGCCCTTATTTGATATAATTCTCAATGCAAAGCAACTGGGATGCCAAATTCTTTACATGAGAATGGCCCTGGCTCTTAGCAAGTTTGTAGATGCCCCATTTTCTCCTCAATGGTAGGGGCTCCAATTTTTAAAAATTCCTTAGTAACTATTATCAGTAGAGGAGGAGACAGGAAGAGAAACAACTTTTCATCACAATCAGAATAAGGTTTAATAAAATGTTAAACACATCATTTAAAAGTCTTTTTTCTCTTTATCTCACTTGTGCCACCCAAGATAATCCAGGAAGTAGAAATCTCACAGATTTATTTCTCTCTTCTCCTTGCTTTGTTCCTTCCTCTCCATTACGACTGCCACCACCACTGCTACTGCCACCACTGCTACCACGTCCACTACCGCAATGACAGTGACTGCTTCTGCAACTGCCACCGCGACTGTCACTACCGCAACTGCTACGACTACCTCACTATTGCTTCTATTACTGCAACTCCTACACCCGTGACTGCTAGGACTGCAGCTACTGTTACCGCTATAACCGCTATAATAACAACTGTTACAACTACTTTATTGTAACTGCTACCGTAACTGCTACAACTCCTCCTTCTCCTTCTTCATACTTCTATGTGCATTTTAACCCTTTCAGAATTGACTCTCCCTTAGACTTTCCTTAGAAATGACTTCTGCATTTATTATACATCCCAAAATTAAATTCCCTGGAGTTAATTATAATGCCAATTCTCAGCAAAGAAACTAGGTTACAAAAACTTCCTTTTTTCCAAGCAGTAGGTGCCAATGACACTCCATAATATTATGGAAAATTTGGCCTTGTGGAGAATATTTCTCCACCTTTTAAGTGGTAATCTTGTGAAAAGAATAACCAAATCTAGAATGAAGATAACACAAAAAGGAAACTACAGCTATAATCGTGACCTCCATTTAAGATATATCCATTTTCATTCTTTTATATCAAACCTTTAAGAATCATTATTTTAACCAGAAAAAGCCTTCCTTATATGTTAGATGAAATTTTAATTTATTTCATTTATGTGCCTCATTTTAAATTCTTTGTAATGATAAAGAAATTATACTCTTTTTAGAGTTCATTAACCAGAGAAGTTGAACTCTGTCTAGTACTCAAGCTGAATATTTCCTGTTTTGGGATTTAACACAGAACTGGTCCACACTGCCTCTTCCTTTTAGATAGTGTGTCCAAGATTATAGGCCCCAGAAAAAATAATAGAGAGTTATGATAAAATTCAACATTTTAGACCTAGAAGAGAATTTAGAGAGAATATGGTCAATTTCATATTGATCCATCTAATTTAATGCATACACATTTACAGTAAGTTACTCAATTCATAGAGAATCAGGTTGACCTCAAATTGTACAGAGTTAGGGAAAAAAGTAGAATTTATATCTTCTAATGTTCTATAACCTTAGATAGAAATATATTTTTGTGCACTCGGAAACTCTGTGCTTCTAAATCCTCATTTGAAAAGTGTATTCTCTTAATTTTTCACAACTTATCCCCAAAACAGATACTCTGTTATCTAAGTGAAAATTATTTAAAAAGCTAATAAAAAAGAAGCACAGCAAGGAACAAAAGACACAAAATTACAGAGGAGTTGAAAAGACCATTGCCATTACTAAAAATGTGTAATTAGTAAAATTGTCATTAAAAAAAAAAAACAAGACGCTGCTATCTGGAGCCAACAGGAAAAGGTCCATGGAAATTCTGAGTGCATGAAGACTAAAAAGTTATTTTTAGACTTTTTAAAATGCATTCATCCAAAGAACTTAAATTGGTAAGAAATGTCATGAACAAATGGAAAGAATGTACTTCTCACTGGACTCTTTTTTTCCATAGATAAAATCGCTATTCCGGACTTTGGCACTGGGGCCATGGAGAACTGGGGACTCATTACATACAGAGAAACGAACTTGCTTTATGACCCCGAGGAGTCGGCCTCATCAAACAAGCAGAGGGTGGCTAGTGTGGTTGCCCATGAACTTGTGCATCAGGTATAGAATCTTCGCATTAGATTCGCTCATTTTAAAACATGGCTTAGACCACAGGAATAACTGAAATGAATTATAACTTAGCAAATTAAAAATAGCCAGCTCAGAAAGTCCTGCCTGAAAGTCTTTCTTAGTGCTGATAAATATTTTCCCATAGAGAGACTTTTAAGACACATTGTTGTGCCTTTAATAAATATACAATATGACTTCTTATGACTTTAAATATTCCCAGTAATACCTATATCAAGACAAGAAACTAAGGAAATTTTAAGATCATTTTAAAACCAGGAGATAAATGCTAAGGATGCCTTCCACTTCTGTGTCAAGTGACAAAATTTACATGAACAAATGATTTATTGAAATTTTCTAGGTCTCTCTACCAGAGGCATAAGAATTTAACTATCACTTTACTGCTTATAATTTCAGTGGTTTGGGAATATTGTGACCATGGAGTGGTGGGAAGACCTGTGGCTTAACGAAGGCTTTGCTTCCTTCTTTGAGTTCCTGGGAGTAAACCATGCAGAAGGAGATTGGCAAATGGTGAGTCCTGAACACACGCGCTCCAGATCTCTACTTTTCTCATGCAGAGCAGATCGAAGCACTTGGACTACCACCCTGAGTCCGGGGCCAGGCGAGGTGGTGAATTGAGAATTCCATTGTGAGAATGGGGTGGAGCCAGCTAAGCCCAGGCCCAAGAGGGCAAATGGGCACCAGGATTTGAGGATACCCTTGGTAGATTTACTCAGGAATTTGTGTCAAGGCAGGAAAAAAAAATAGCTTAAACAATGCCAACTCTGTGTTCAAGAAAGCACCTGTAGTCCTAACCCTTTGAAAAGTGTCTAAGCTTCATTTTGTAAATGACTTCCTTACACAGATTGCTTAAATAGTGTGGAAAGAGATGAGAGCATAAACTAAATAGACTCAAGTTCAAATCCTGGATTCATCATTTCTTAGATGCTTTCCAGGGAATGTGACCTTGAGCAAGTTACATATCCTCTTTGAGTTAGTTCTCTTCTCTATGAAAGAACACTGTTCTGTAAACTTAAAACCTCCCAAAATGTACATACAATTATTATTATCATACTTTGTGTCCCTGAGGGACCTGCAATGGAGGCTTCTGTGAACTCTACAAATACTTCTTTCCAAAAACCTAGATTGTTTTGTATTTATATTTAGGTAGTAAAAGTGTTTTTATCTGTATGTATGTATGGAAGTGTAAAGTGTAGATGCCTGAAAGTAGAGAATTACAGTCGCATACCGTGTAGACTACTGCCCTCTACTGGACAGAATAAAAAGACAATGTTAAGTGCTCGAAGCTCTTAGTTTCCACAAAAAAGTGAAAAAGTTAATTTGTAACAATTGTTTCTTTACCAATTTAATCTACATCAGGGTTTTCAACCATGAAACTATTGACATTTTGGGCCAGATAATTCTTCACTGCGGGCTGTTGTCCTGTGTCTTGTACAGTATTTAGCAGCATTTTGGGCCTCTGTGTACTAGATGCCTGTAATCATCCCGTTCCAGTTGTGCAAACAAAAATGACTTCCATATTTCCAGATGACCCCTGGGGGACAAAAATGTAGTCCCTTAATTGAAACTACTCATCTATTCTGAAAATTGCTGGTTTCATAATTTATTGAAATTAAGCTATATAAACGAAAACATTTTGTCTTTTATTTTCTATAAAGTAATCTGGTGCCCTTCTTATGTCAAGATATTATAAGCAATTAAAGCATTTTTATATTGCTATATATAATACATAATATTTTAACATTCCAATTTCAGTTTTTCAAAGCATTGTTTAAATTTCAGAGGAATTTAGTATGCAGTTCTAGATGTAATTTAATCACATGATTCAACTCATTCATTCATTCCTCATTCAGTTAACACTATGCAGGACCCAAAACTGAAGAAAAATTTTCCTTTAAAAAGTTCCCAAATTAGTGTCTTGTGGGTGGAGGGGACAGATAAATAAAGATGCATCGTGATAGAGTTGGTAAGCACCACCGCAGTGCGGCCTGATTTCACAGGTGCAAACCTCATGCCCTGGAAGGTAGAATAACTTCCCACTGCCACACAGACAGCCGGCTGCACAGCTAAGACAAAAGCCAAATTTCCTGACACTGAGAACAGGATCCTGTGTACTTACCTGAATGTGTACAGGGACAGAGGGAATTAAAGTCCAAGTCCAAAGGACCTTGATTGGCAGTCATCACTCTAATATTCTGTGACCTTGGAAGCTCGGTACTTCTAAGTCCTCATCTGAAAACTTTATTCTCTTAATTTCTCACAGTTTAACTTGATTAACAATAGTACCCTGCCTATGAAAAAGGAGGCCACAGAATCAAAAATGTAAACTAATATTTTTAATTCAGTAAGACCAATAAAGCTTTTGATCTTTTTATTAGTAGTGATTTAACAGAGTTAGATTTTAGAGTCTAATTAAGAATCAAAACAATAATAGCAGCTGTGACTGCTTACTGTGCTTTTGTTCATTGAACTGGATGCACAGTTCTAAAAAGTAGGTGCCATCATTACCTAGGTAACAGTTAAAGGGACTTGTTTACACTTATGTTCAAGAAAATGGAAAAACTGAAAAATGGAAAAAAGGAAGCCTGACTATAGGACTGGATGGCTCGACTATTCTATTTTGCTGAGAAAACAGGACTGGAATGACAAGAGGATTATTAATTAGAACTAAAGCAAAATGTATATTTTCTTCAATTAATTATGAGTCATCCAAGTTCCAACGATTAGTTGACCAAAATAATTTTTTTAACCCAAACGTCAATTTTTAGCAAATCAGCTTGCCTCCTCACTTAAATCTCAGAACAAATCTGTGCGATGATATCATATTCCCATTGCACGGAAATGGAAACAGGTCTTGAAAAGTTTGGCACCTGTTTGAAAGTCACACAGAAGTAACAGAAACAGAATTCACAGGTGCTGTGTCTTCTGGGCCTGTGATAAATATAGAGGCAAAATGGAAGAAGTTATGGGAAGGAGAAGGTAACATATTCAGTATAGAACCAACTAGTGAAAAACATGATTAATTTGAACACTTAGTGCTTGTTTTGAATATTTTGAGTCATTTGTATTTATTTCCCCCAATTTATATTATATACATAATACATTGCTACATGAATCAGTATAAAGACAGGGCTGTATTTCTTGGGTTCATGCTGTCATTTTAGCGGGACCAGATGTTACTTGAAGATGTACTGCCTGTACAAGAGGATGACTCTTTGATGTCTTCACACCCAATTGTTGTCACTGTGTCAAATCCCGATGAAATAACATCTGCTTTTGATGGAATATCCTACAGCAAGGTGAGGAAACTATGGCATTGTTTTTAGTATCTTCCTGCTTAGTGCTTTTTCTTTTAGTAAATGCCTCAAAGTGATGGTCAGAAGGTCAGACTACGTTAAAGGGCTTTAGAAATGGTATAGAACGTTTTCTGAGTGTTGAATATTCAATGGCCTGTGTTCTTCAGTGGAAGTGAACAGTGCTGATATTATGTCCAGATTTTGAGTCGGAGTTTTAAAATTTTTTCTACTTTTGTTTATAAGAGCTCTCATGCTGACAATTGAACATTTAAACTTTAAGCATCAAATTTAAAATTGTTTTATTTGATTTTTTTAAAAGACAGTAAAACTGTTTCTGCCTATGTAGTCAATGAGAAACGCCATGTATGTAGACACCTTTTACATTTAGAAGCCTCTGGTGCTGCGAATAGGTATTTAAATCCAACTCAGTTTGAGGAATTGCTTCTATCTATCTTTAGATAAGATTGAATGACGACTTTGTTAACATGTAAATGAGGCATTTTTATCCATTACAGTTTTGTGGGAAGTTGCTGAAAATCTGTGGTGGCCCACAGTTTTGCGTTGCCCAGTTTCTCTCACAGTATCTCCTGCAACTTCTCTAAACACGTCACGCCTGAGTGCAGCATCATTCTGTCGTTCCCACCTCGGCCTCTCAGAGTTTACCCACTATATTAAGTTGCTCAAAGCCACTGGAAACGGATACATTTTGTTATTCTGAGTGATATTTAAAGTTTCATGTAAGGTAAAAAATTATAATGACTAAAGTCCGTGTTAGATAAAATTGACTAGAGCAAGCTCTGGCGGGCACACGCCCAGGTTCGATCCCCGGTTTGGGTGTGTACAGGAGACAGCTGATCAGTCTTTTTCTTTCTTTCTCCCCCATCCTCCCTTCCCTCCTTTCTTGAATGAGAATAAAGTAAACCTTTTTAAAAATTGACTTTAGTAGGAAAAAAACCCTTTATATATGTATATGTATGCATATATATATTAGCATTTGAAATATATAGCATCATCTTTTTTGTCTTTTTCTCGTATTATTCCTATAGCATTGTTCAGGCTTCTTTTATTTATTTTACTTTCACATTGTCAGTGATTCTTTTTCATCTTCTGTTAAAATGAAAGTTTCTAATCCAGAGTATATTCTAATAACTCACAAGGTGAAGTTTGTATTTATTGAATCAGCTTTTTCCTGAGTCCTGGATACTGCATGGGTTTAAGATATTATGCCTGAAATAAATAAATATTTATAAACCTCCTACTATGTACAAAAACTATTTATAGTAATCAATAAATTATAGTAAAAATTACTAACTTAAATATTTTTCTGGTCACTCAAAAAAATTGATTTAAAACTGTATTAATAGGAAAAGTTAGTGCTAATATTACATCATGGAAAAGAATGTAGGCAGCAGGGGTAGTAGTCAGATTCTTCAGACTAAAGAGAACCCAATGAGATAAATCACTTTTGAAGAAAGGATTTTATACCTAGATTATACATCTATCTATATGAAACTACTTGACAATATCCCAAATATCTGCCTCCCTCTTTTAAATGTAATTTTTTCAATTATTTAAGTATACCTTATAACAGCCAAAATTTCATCCTGAAACAGTTTCCCTTATTCATGAAAAAACCCACTATTTCTGAAACTTTCCTCCTTCATTAGGAAAGCCCCCTCTGCTGGTTCATTTGGTGAAGTGCAGTAATTACTTGAACCTCAAGTCACTGAAATGCTGGCCATTTTATCGATTTCTCTTTACCTTTAAGTTATTTCAGAAACGCAGGTACAGGGAGTGTGCCAAGTGGTATTATAACCCTAAAATCTCAAAGCTGTAACCACATAGTTTATCAGAACCATCTTCAATAAATCTCATAAATATGATCAAGAAATACTAGTCACAATAGTGATTACTGGTATTTGTCCCTTATGTGTTTTTTATTAGTTTAATTTCTCATTCTTTTCCATCACAGGGAGCTTCCATTCTGAGAATGCTTGAAGATTGGATATCACCAGAGAACTTTCAAAAAGGATGTCAGGTATGATTTAGTATTTTTAATGATATTAAAAGGAAATTACCCTGATATGTGGCTGATGAATGTTAAGATATGTGGTTGATTAAAGGTAACTCCCTTTTTACTTCGAGTTTCCTTACTTGAGGATAGATAACATAGCAAAATATTAAAAAGTGATTTTACATCCACTTAAGTGCCCACAGTGTATCAGTAATTACCATGTGGCAGGGGTTTCTTCGAGAATTTTAAACAGATTATTACATCGTTGTTGTTTTTAATCCTTTACTTGTGTATTAAGCTGCTGGGGCTACCATAACAAAGCACCAAAATATCACAGACCGGGTGCCTTAAACAGCAGGCACTTACCTTCTCACAGTCCCGAAGGCTGAGGAGTCGAAGACGAAGTTGCCAGCATATTCAGATTTGGGAGAGAGCTGTTTTGCTGGCTTGCAGATGGCTGCCTTCTCACTAGGTCCTCATGTGGCTGAGGCATTTAAACCTAAATGCCTCCCAAAGACCTCATTTCCAAATACTATTACATTGATGTGGAGGATTAGGGCTTTACTGTGTGAATTTCTGGGGCTTTACTTTATGAATTTAGTCCATAGCAACATGATAGAAAAATATAAACCTATCTATTAAAGTCTTCTCTTACAGTTTTTAGAAAGACTTTTTCCTTACTACTGGATTTGGAAATGGTTAATATAAACATCCCTATTATGATGGAGTCAGTGAATAAAAAGAGCCTGCTTCCTTTTGGAAATGGAAATGACAATAAACTTTCTAAAGCATTTCACATATCCCACTTAATCATATTACTGTCATCAGATGTTTCCGTTTCATTTTGTTCTTCTAGCTGACTCTAAGCCAATTCTCTCCAGGTCTTCGATCCTCAGAGTAGCTCCAGTGTGTCCCTAAGCCTGTCTGCAGTTGGCCCCTCTGCAGCCCAGAGACAGAAAGTGCCTCCCTCCCACCGCGCCCTCCCCACTCTGCCTCTGGGAAGTTGGGCGGAGCGGTGCAGGTCCGAGCAGCGGCCCTGCCAGCCTTCCCAAAGAGTAACGGGACAGTGATTCCGGTAACTGTCAGTGCCACCAAGTCTGCCTATGTGGCATTTAGTACTGTCTATGCTACCCCAAAGGAAATGGGCCCCTTCTACCCAATACAAAACTTCCCAGGCGACTATTAAAGAAGTAAGACTAAGATTTAGCAAATATTCAGGGAGTACATCAGTACCGTTTCCTTCTGTCCACTAATCAGGTGTTGTGTGGACCTTAGGTGGAAAGGGCGAGGCTATGTGCTTGTCTGTATGTGTGCATTAGAAGATCTTGTAAGCTTTCCATCCGCTTCGAACGCAGATTTCCTCCTATCTTTGCTCAGTGTGGGCACCGTTAGTGCGGAACTCTGCCCTCTGTGTCTGCGCATGCACTCCAGTGCCGAGTAGAATGCATTACGCATGTTAGGTGATCCCCAAAAATGTTTCTGGAATGAATGAGTGAATAGTCTGTGATAAGTAATACAGAAATAAGCAGGCAATTGCTTTTTAAAAAATTAAATTAAAATTCCATTTGCATCATTTTCGTTCCAAATTAAACGAATCAACAAAACATTCCTGGACTCTTCAAAGTTGACTTTAAATTAAGTGCTTTTTCATGTTAACTTCTTTAGAAAAGTACTGGAAGAGTCTTTACAAGTGAGTAACTACTCTACTAATTAAATAATAGTGTTGCGTTTTCTTTAGCCCAGGGTCTGTGGTATAATTAGTTAAAAGCCCAGTCCTGTCTAAATCTAATATTTCTAAAGTTAAAACTGTATTCCTTCACCCTGTGATTATAGATGGCACCAGAAGCTGAATAGAAAAATAGATATTAATGTTTCATACTATTATAGTGCTATGAAGCCAATTTACCAACAAATAAAAATACCCCCCCCGCAAAACAATAACTCTTTTCCTTCAATATTCAAGCACTAGCTAAAATCTGAAAACGGTATATAAGGCCACACTCAATGAGCCTCAATAAACTCTCACACTAATTGGAACATCCCTTCACATATTTCAAGGATCCAAACAGAATTTTACCTTGAATTATCATCATAGTGCATGCCATTGTCTGAGATCCTTCCCTTGCAAATACTAACTTTATGCCAAAAATGACTCTTTATTAGCTAACCAGGTGCGGCACTGACTCTGGGGTGGCCAGCTGTCTGTCTCTTCTCTTTCATGCTCCTCACCTTTCCCCAAGCACAAATTAGACAGCAAAGCAGGTATGGAGTGAGGGGAAATAAGAGCAAAACCACCAGCTGGAAACTCTTTAAGACTGTGCTCATACAGAAAAAAAGCGTAATAGATAACAGAGCCTTCATAACAGTACATGGTCATGAAATGTTTAGAAGCTCAGAAATATGTCCATCCTTTCTTTTTCTCCTGGTTATCAGTAGTACCCTTGATGACACAGGAACGGCTAAGCTGTAAAATGTTCTTTCCCTTCCTGTGATACTGGTAATAGAAATGGTCCTTTCCTTTTCTGAGGGACTATTATTGGCTGACCTAGGTCATCATGAAATTTTTTACTGGAATTGTGATCTTTCAAGGTGAAGAAGAAAATTTCTTAGCATAGAACATTCAGAAGTACAAATCTAGACAAAATAAGATGAGTACCTTTTTTACATTTAATACTCTTCCATATTAGTTTCGAGTGTACAGCATAATGGTTAGACAATCGTATGCTTTCCAAAGTGTTCCTTCTGATATTGCCAGTACCATACATATCACAATACTATTGACTGCATTTCCTGTTCTGTACTTTACATCTCTGTAAGTATTTTGTAACTACCAATTTGAACTTCCTAATCATTGCGGCTTTTTCACCCACTCCCCCCAAGCCCCTCCCCTCTGCAGCCATCAGTCTGTTCTCAGTCTGAGTTCATCTGTGAGTCTGTTTCAACTTTGTTTGTTTATTGATTTTGTTCTTTAGATTCCACATATAAATGAATTCATATAGTATTTATCTTTCTCTGACTTATTTCACTTAGCATAGTACCCCCTAGGTCCATCCATGCTGTCGTAAATGGTAAGATTTCATTTTTTTATGGTCAAGCAACGTTCCATTGTATATATGTGCCACAGCTTTTTTATCCACTCATCTATTGGCGGACACTTGGGTTGCTTCCATATCTTGGCTATTGTAAATAATGCTGTAAAGAACATAGTATTGCCTATATTTTTTATATTAGTGTTTTGGTTTTTTTCAGAAATATACCCAAAAGTGAAATTGCTGGGTCATGAGGCAGTTCCATTTTTAATTTTTTGAGAAACCTCCATACCGTTTTCCACCGTGTCTGCTCCAATCTGCATTCCCACCAACAGTGCACTGGGGTTCCGTTTTCTCACAGCCTCACACCAGCCCTTGTAGTTTGTTGATTAATTGATGGCGGCCATCTGACTGGTGTGAGGGGACATCTCGCTGTGGTTTGCATTTACATTTTTCTCATGATTAATGATGTGGAGCATGTTTTCATATGTCTGTGAGCCCTCTGTGTGTCCAGAATGAGTACCTGTTAATATAAATGTCCATTTAGCCTCTAGATTAGTAGAAGCAAGCAAATGCAATTTTAAAAAGTAACAATAACTATAGTGATGAAAACCACACAAATGGGTCCAGGATTCAGAAGTCTTTACAGAGTAATGTCAGGCACATCTCTTTACTTCTTTAAGCACCATTTTCCTTTGCCCCTCCCTCAAAATATGGGAGCTGTATGAAATAATATATAAGGTCCCTTCCGGTTGCAATATTGCTCATTTCCAAGCTCAAGACATTGTGAAAATACTAATAAATTCCTCAAAATTAATTTTAAGAAGCTACTATTCACTAGAATTCATAATTCACAGATATCTATGGTTATAATTATTAGTATTCCGAGTATACAATTATTTTATTAAGATAAAATGAGTGATTTGTGCAAACGCTGGAAGGAATACCTGAAGTTGACAGAGAGTGTGTGCCTGTCCTTTCTTCTCCCTCCCTTTGTCTGCCCCCTGGTGGCAGGGCTGACTGGTGGACTAACCAGAAGAACAAATCTGAAGGCAGCATTCCAGACTGGCCTGGGCCCTTTCAGGCTCTGTGGAGAAGTCTGTTAATGCTGTTTTATCTCTCCATGCCTAAAAAGAGAGGAATTTAGAAGCTAATGTGACTTAGGTACAGCACCTCCTGAAAATATAGCAACTTAGAGTGAACATTGTACTTGCAAAGTCAACCACTAGTTATTTTCTTTGAAAGCTGAAAGAATACTAAAGAAGCTTCTGTCTCTGTCAAAGACGCCCACATTTTGAGCAGGACCACGCCAGAGAGAAACAGAGCAGTGATGCAGTGGGTGTGGTGCAAGGGTCCCTGGAGAACCAGTGGGCTCAGTTCTGAGATGAGGAGAAGACAGGGAATGTTCTCTAGGGAGATGTCAGATGTAGAGAGATTTTTTTGAGTAGAATTGCCTACAAGGGAAGTCTTCTAGTTAAAAATTTACATTTTAAACATATTTGAAGAGTGAGGACTTACTTATTTAAAGTGAATAATTTCCCCAATTTACCCACCATCATTATCATCGTTATTCGCAAGCCTGCATGCTCATTTCTGTGGAGCAGGGTCTGCAGACTGCTGCCTGTGGGCACACTCTGGCCCACCACTCAATTTTTGTAAGATCCACAAACAAAATTGTTTTTAAATTTTTAAACGGCTAAAAAAATCTGAAAAAAATAAGATTATTTCATGACACATGAAAGTTATGGGGAACGCAAACACCAGTGTGCATAAATGAAGTTTTGTTGGAAGACAGCCCTGCTCATTCATTTACATATTACTCACGGCTGTTTTTCTGGTATGGAGGCAGAGTTTCATAGCTGCAACAGAGATTTTTATGGCCCACAATGCTTAAAATCTTTGCTGTATAGGTTTTTATAGAAAAAATTTGCTGAGCCCTGGCTTAAAGCCAAGCTCCTTTGTTTTATGTTCGCACATCAGTTCAATCCTTCATGTGTGTGATGGGGTCATATAGTGTCTGAGATGAGAAAACAGCACCGAAAATGAAGGTAGGAGATGCAGCCAGTAGTGGACAGGGTAGCACCACTAAGTAAAGATCACAGAACTGTGGATCTTTCTTCAAAGTAGATCAGAAATGTTAGGGGCTGTTGACCGTTTGCTGAACACTTGACTCCCCTTAAGTATCTAATATCGCTTGTCCTGGAAAAATGAAACTCTTTCTCTCATTCACAATTCTGTTGGTGAAAAGAAAACTATCTCATTAATAATAAAAAAAATGTTTCTTATGCTTTACAAGTAAGTTATTGTTTGTGCAGTGTTTTTGTACGTTAAAAATGTTTTTCATACAGTGTATCATTTGATTTTCATTCCAGGTACACTTGCTATATTATACTTCTCAGTGAAATATGTCCAGGGGGTTCAGGTCATGTTGGGAAAGCATGAAAAAAGCAAACCGTGACTCCTAAAGAACTTGTTATCTTTCACATACAGGCTTATTTGGAAAAATACAAATTTAAGAATGCAAAAACTTCAGATTTTTGGGGAGCACTTGAAGAGGTAAGGAAGAGTATATATCCAAATATTTCTTTGTTTTATTAACAAATGATTTACCAATCATTCCTTTATCTGATTATTTATCCCATGTTTTTAAAATCTTAGGCAAGTAATCTACCAGTGAAAGAAGTGATGGACACCTGGACCAAACAGATGGGTTATCCTGTACTTAATGTGGAAAATAAGATGATCGTCATACAGAAACGCTTTCTATTGGATGCAAGAGCTAATCTTTCTCAGCCACCTTCAGATCTTGGGTAAGGGTCTATAATGCATTTCAAGAAAAAAGCAGAAATTTGATGGAAATAATGGCCATTTGTTTAGATCTTGCTCTTCAGTACATGATTGATGGGTGATAATATAAAAATACGGTGTCTTTAGGGAAACAAAGGCATTTAAAAATAGCTCAGTGGTCTCCAGGTTCAAAATGCATCAAAGTCCTGTTCTTCCCAAATATCACTGAATAAAGAAGTAGAGGTGCTGAAAGAAAGAAACTTATAAAGGAAAAGAAAAGAAAGGGAAGGGGCTACATGTATACCAGCATACTAGAAGAAGGAAAACAGAAGGAGAAATATTGACAAAATACAAACTAAGGAAGATGCAGCCAATGGAAAGAGACTTGCAGTATAAGTGAAAGCTGATCTTCCCTTTCCCTAGACAGGCTCTGGGCTCGGTGTCAGCGTGAAGAGTTGGGGGCAGCAGTGAGAAATGAGGCTGAAAATAGGCAACTAATTTGAATTCTAGACTCAGGACATTGTGCCCTCAGAACTTACCCCCCGCTTTCCCTTTATCTGCTGCCATCCTTCCTTCTGTTCAGAGCTCTCAGAAGTCTGGCAATGACCCAAGGCAAAATTCCAGAGGGTTTTTTTTTTATTTTTTATTTTTGTCTAAAGAAATTGACTTAATCAGTAGAGGAGAGCTAAGGATTTCCCTTAGGTTGAGCCATCCAGAGTAAATCTTCCCTTGTTAAGGTAGGATGGATGGGTGGAGGCACCAGCTCCCCTCATTCATGCACAGAGCCCCCAGTCAGACTTCCTGTTCATTGGAGAAGATGGTGTCAAAAAAAAAAAAACACACACACAAAAAACACGTGACTCTGCCCTGGCCAGGTAGCTCTGTTGGTTAGAGTGTTGTCCCCATATGCTTGGCTGTGGATTTGATCCCCAGTCAGGGCACATACAGGAATCAACCAATGAATGCATAAATAAGTGGAACAACAAATCAATGTCTCTCTCTCTTTCTCCTTTCCTCTGTCTCTCCAAAATCAATCAATAAAATACATGTGTGTATGTGTGTGTATATACACTGACCCTTCTCAACAGTAGAGTGGTCACATATAAGACACTAAGAATAATCAATTTTGTCCTTTCTTAAATATGAATGGATGATCAAGGATAAAAAGAACACATGAAAAGAATCTAAAATCATAAAGGATAAAATCCCATCTGAACAAACATAACACCTGTCTCTGTAAGAAATTTAATTGAGGAAACAATAAATTTATGGAATACAGTGAGAGATCAAAGAAACAATTCTACCCATTAACTAAGAGTAGAATGACTTTTAAAGGACAAAAGGTCTCTAGAAGATGAAATTTTGGATTGTAAAAAAATTTAATAGACCAACTACAAATAAATTTGGGGAATTTTCTAAAAATATAAGACAAACACACATAGAACTGGCAAATAGGAAAGAGACGACAACTATGAAAAGTCTAGCAGCCAACTAATAGAAGTCTCACATAAAAAGAAAACAGAGAAACTTGAGGGGCAAGTTATATCAAGAAACAATAGACACAAGGATTCTGAGGAGGAGATCCCATTGAGTATACACGTTTTTGTATTGCGTACACAAATACCTAGCCACAGCCTCCTAAAATTTCAAAAAACAAGGATATACGAGTTAGTGTGGTGTTAGTCTTCTTCACATCAATCCCAAATGCAAGAAGAAAATGGAGCAATTGTCCAAAGTGGTGAGGCAAAAAGTATTTTCAACCCATTCTCATTCTCTACCCAGTGAAAATAAACCAAATGCAAAAAAAGCACAGTGAAAATGTTTTCAGACATACAGTCCCAGAAAATGCTTTCCACACAGCACTTCTTCTAAGCCACTAAGACTGCACTCCAGGAGGTCTGGAAGAGGGAGAGAAAAAATATGAATGCATCAGTAAAAGAAGAAATGATATCCAGGCAACAGTGCATCCAACCTAAGAAAGCCGGGAAAGGAAACGCAGGCTGACAGTGACCCAGGGGGCTCAGGACCCTGCATCAGAGCAGGTGACTGGGTCAGGTGGGTGATCTCCAGGAAAAAGAGTGTTGGAAGGATGGAAGAACTTGAGGACTTGATGAAGGCCCATCATTTTGCTCAACTATAAAGAGATAAATAAATAGTTATATGTAAAAATTGTGATTAAAAATATGAAGCAGGTAGAATGATTTCATGCCATTGGTAAAGTATAAGAAAAAAGGGTCCATTTGACCCTTATGTTAGGATGTTAGAGGAAATTTCATTTATTTAAGTGACTCTTGGCCATGGAGTTAGACTGTAGAGAAGGACATAGGAGGTCTCTCCAGAAAAAGTCCAGCCATTGTTAATATAACATGAATGATTTTCATGACTTTGATGTAACCTGGCAGCCAAGGAGAGTGGACTGGAATGCGCATGCATGAACAATGATGACTTCACTGTACTAGTCAGTGGGGGCGGTAGATGCTGTTGGGTGAGCATTTCTGCTGTGTGGCCATCATATTCAAAATGACTTAGTGAGTAGAGCAATGAATCTGCATCAAATTTTGTGTTAAGCTTGAACATTCCTTTGTGGAAACTATTTGGATGACTCAGAAGGCCACAGCTATGGGCAACTGGCAATGGACAGCTTAATCAAGACAACGCACCAGCTCATACATCACGTCTCGTGCAGTTTTTTGGTGAAACATCAAATCACCCAGGTAACTCAGCGCTGCTACAGCCCAGATTTGGTGCCCTGCAACTTCTGGCTTTTCCCAAAACTAAAATCACATTTGAAAGGGAAGAGATTTCAGACCACCAATGAGATTCAGGAAAATATGACGGGGCAGCTGATGGTGATTGGGAGAACTGTGTGAGGTCCCAAGGTGCCCACTTTGAAGGGGACTGAGGCATCACTGTCCTGTGTACAGTGTTTCTTGTATCTTCTTCAATAAATGTCTCTATTTTTCATATTACATGGCTGGATATCATCTGGACAGACCTTGTATAACTCCAACACATTTCCCGTCCAGTAATATGTATATAGTATAATTCCGTAAATGTTATTTATTGACTTTTAACTTTTATAATCAGCCAATGGATAACAAATATAGAAATCTTATTATGGTAGCAGAGTAGATTGTAAACATAAACAGTCAACATTGCAATAATAAAAAGAAGCTGACATAAGAAAGGAGCTGGAAGAGAGAGAAAGGTGGGAGAAAGTTGAGATGCGAATGCAGTCATGTGCTGGATCTGGCTCCAGTCCTAACACAGTAACATCATGCTGGTACCTTGAAATAACTGGTCATAATGTGAGTTAATGGAACTCAGCTAATACTATACCCTCCTCCCCTAAGCCAGTTTATTACCATCACTCCACAAGATAACCTTCCTTTACAGTTAGAAGGAGTATCAATACTCACATTTATGAAACAAAAACAGCAGAATGAGTATATTATTTAAAGGAACAATTGTAAACTATGGAAAGTCTAATAATAATAATTTTACTTTATTAAATTTTGACTTTTAAAAGGGGAATGGATGAGAAAGTAATATAACTAAATCACCCTCTTTCTTGGGTGAGTTAATAAATACTATCTAAAAAAACAGAGGTGTTGAGAGTTATGGAGTTAGACATCGGAAGACTTAAAAGCAGAAGGATTCAAAAGAGGTTGCTTCTAAGAGGTACTGGCCTGTGGGAAGCCTGAGAAGGAGACTGTGGCTTTTCAACAGTCCTTTTTCTAGGTTTGATTAAGGATGTTTTACTTACTAATCGCACAAGTGAAATTTTCCTGAACACTTAAACAGCAACCACAAACTCAAATTCTCTTGCATGTATCACTTATAAGAAATTTTTGAACATCACTTAAAATGTTACCAAATTCCACTTATCATTTCAAAATACAAACACCTAAAGATACAGATTTATAAATCAAATTTTAAAAACCTTTCTATACATTTTTATGAATTTAACAAATTAAAAATTATAAATATAGCATATCAAATTTCTAGGGCATTTTCAACATATTAAGAATCAAAACTTTAACTACAAAATTGGAACTTTCTAGACAAATACAACTATGAATTAAGGTATTCTAAGAATTTCAATTAAAATTACAAATCAAATATGTCATTTCCTCTAGTTTGCCAGACTTTTTAAAAATATGAAATATGTAAAAGCTGACAAAACCTGTGCAACACAGCTGATAATTTCACAGCTTATCACCCTTGTATAAGTGCTACTTGTACAAAAGTCTTCATACTATATATAGCTCTTTATGTATAACTGAACGGTTATTTTCGTATATGTTTCTGAAGTGCCAACCACTCACTCCCAGCTGGAGAGAATGAAATCAGGATGTCAGGACCTCCAGCCCCTCGGTGTACCCCTTTGGGGTTATCCCTCCAGACCCCCATGACCCAGCTGAGCCTCTCCGAGGCTGGATCCTCTCCTGGCTACAAGGGAGCAACACAGTGTGGCACTGGTCCCCTTGGACATCATCCAGTCTCACCTGTGCTGATTTTCGTTGTCCCTTCTTTCAACTTCTTAATATGGTTTGTGTGGAAAAAATTTTGCACCCACTGCCACTCGGGTGGCCTGTAATCTCCGCTGCCTGATTTCCACTGGAAAGACCTTTCACCCTCTTTATCTCTTTTTGAATAGTCTCATTGGCCTTATTTTATAGTCACACATATAAATCATCACAGATCAATTATTCAGTAGCAATTAGGATAACACAAGGAAGGAAAATTATTGGGTGTGAAATGTCTCAGAAAGTCTCATTTAAGAACTGTAACCTTCTTTCTTTATAGTTACTGTTCTATGTTCTAGCAAATTAGATTGGCCAAATTTAATACTGGTAGAGCCTTTAGATATTAAAATTTAAAAGTATTTCTCTCCTGTGAAACAAGCTTCCGTTCGGAAGTTTCACAGTAATTATTCTCTCCTGTCCTACATATCCACTGATCAGCTGAGCCTGAATTAATGGGTAGGTCAGGACGTGTCGGGGTAGGAGGGCTACAGAGAGCTTTCTTTCTTGAGGAAGTGATTTTTAAGCTGAGTAAATTGGTGGGTGGGGGGGTTGACCGTCAGGGATGTTCAAAACAGAAACGACATGTCTGAGGGCTCCAGAATTAAAAAGAAGCATGAAATGTGTAACATGCAACCCTCATTGAGAATTTTCTAAGTAGCTGGCACTAATTTAAACACTCTATGGTGTATTATTACAACGGATGGGGAAATGGAGGCAGCAAACGATTAAGTACTTTATGCACAGTTGCACAAGGTATAAGGGATGGAGCCTTGACTTGGACGCAGGCAGTCTGGCCCCGAGAAACCAGGCAACCGGGAGGCACTGGGAGGAGCGGTGGGAGATGCAGCTGGAGAGGAAAGCAGATGCCTGGCCTGCAGACCATGTTAAAGATTTTGAACAATGGAGTGCTAATGCAAGGACTTTAAGGAGAGAATTGGTGGATCTTACTTACATTTTTCAACGTTCCCCTCTGGCTGCACCACGGAGAACAGACCCGAGGGCGAGAGTGGGGCAGGCAGGCCGGCTAGGGCAGGCCTGTGCGGAGACAGGAGAGCCGGTGGAATGGTCCGCTCACTGCGGGGGCACTGGGGAGGTGTGGCCCATGTTTCAAAGATCAGGCTGAACTCCAAGTCCTAATTAAAGAATAAACAATACTCAGGGAATTCAATCAGGTGCATTTTGCAAAAACAATCTCCATTTAGAATATTGTTGTATAGTGTTCATAGCCATTTTTCTTGAGAAATGCAAGATCCCTACAGACCCACTTTGTGGTATGTCCTCTGTGCGGTAAGGAACAGAACCTGTTTTCTGGCTTCCAGTTCAGAGCTTTGGGGAGTAAGTCACTGACAGCACACTCAGTGTTTACAAAAATTCAGACTGGCAAAATACTTTCTGTCCATGACCTCGGAGATGAAGAGCACTGAGAATTATTAACTTAGCCACCTGCAAGGTACTGGTTGGCACCGGCACTGGGGAAACACGGGGAAAGCCCGCGGTCCTCCCCGCCGAGGCGGGCGCCCAGCCTCCCTCCTGGAGGCCCCCGCGGGCAGCTCTTCCGGCGTAGAGGGACTTCAGAGCCACTGGATGCTGTACTCTCATCCAAGTTCCGAGCATTAGTTGCTCTCCCCAAAACAAAGGGAAATTTGAGTTCCTAGGCCAAATGAGATCAGTCAGGGAGTATCTGTGTATACTTCTTTATCTTTTGTTTACTTTCGAAGGAAAAAATTATGATGGCAAAACCTTTTTTTTCACTTTCGTCTTCACAGTGTAAGAATGAATGGAAACAGAGGTGACTTGTTATCAACATAATAAAGTCTGATTGTCCTGTTAACTATAAACTGTTTATTTTATAGTTACTGTTTTATGCTCTAGCAAATTAGATTGGCCGTATTTAAAACTGCTATTTAAAACTGAAAAAAGATTTCTCTCCGGAGAAACAAACTTCCGATAGGAGAACATCACAGTAATTGCTCCCTTCTGCCCTATGTACCCACCCATTCCTTGAGCCAAAGACTTATTAACACTATTTGTGAACCATAGAAGTTGGATTTTTTAAAACTGGTCCTTGGTTATGGAGTCTTCTTCACACAGAAGAAAAAAAAATATTTAGAAGTGAACTAAATGTATGTTCACGTCTAAAATTACTTTTTAAGTCATAATAAAACTATAAATTGCATTCAAGTTTTAAGACCTGGAATTATATTAACATTTATATTTTCTGTAATATTTTCTTTAATTTCTACCTTCAGCTACTATTTTTATTTTATTTAGGTTGATAGATGCATGATTTTTAGTGATCCTTTATCATAAAGTCAGTCAAATTGTACCTTTTTTTTAAACGTAGTTACATATGCAGAGGAAAGTACACCTGGGAAACATGCTTCCCTGTTGAGAACATGTGTTAAAAATCGGTAGTTGCTCCTTAGCAAATAAGTGAGATGAAGACATGTCAAAAGTCATTCTTCCATCTTTTTCACTGGATTAAAAATTTAGATTGTAACGTGTTCTTTCATGCCCCAGAAAGTATCGGATTCCTTCTCCGACCCTAGTGGCTTCCTGCTCCCTGTTTAGATACATTCGTGTCAGGTAGAGAGTGGTCGGTTAAGTTGTACAATAAACTCAGTAGCATCCTCCTCTTTCTCGCTGCTTAAATATTCCAAGATTAGGGAATTCTTACTGACCAGAAACTTTTTATAATCCAAATGGTGTCAGTTATGGTTTTAACACTATGGCCTCAGCCATCTCTTAGAAATGGGCACGTTTCACGTTTCCATCGGGGGACTTTGCCGTCAGGCAAACTCATGCCTTTGGCAGTCCACTCCATGGGGAAGAATGGCAGTAGATGTGTTATCGGGGCCAGAGTCAGCTTCCTTATTGAAAATTGAAGTGACCATATTTAACACTGCCAGGGCCTGCTACATCGTTAAAAAGAAAGAGAAAAGTGAATTATACTTCTAAAAATGAAATCTGATACTCCTGAGTTTTAGATAACTTATAGGAGACTCTATTGCTTCATTGATGTAATTTCCATTGCTTTACATTTTGTATTCTATAGTCTATTATTTTGCTCGACTTCAATTAGATTCGATCCTGTAAGTGATTCTAAAACTATACAACGATCTAGCCTCAGCCCTCTATCCTTTTTGTCTTAATGATACTCTTACAGACTTCAGAGCAACATTTTTTAACACGACCGTAGTGGTCCAACTTGTGCCCACCTTCAGGCACAGTGCAGCTGCAGACACCAGGTTTGGAAGAAACAGTTGAGTGTGTGCATGGGGCTCTGTTGTTTCAGTCAGGCTGGCACTGGGGAAAGGCGAGGAGAAGTGAAAGATTAGTATTTCCATGCAGCAGCAATGTAGATTCTACAGTGGAAGAGTGAAATGTGTAGGTAAGATGGGACTTTTAAAAATGCTTCTCTGTCTGTCTGAGAAGCTACAAGGGATCACTCTTAGGTTGGCATCCCTAAAAGCAGACCCTAAGGTGATCATTCAAGTGAAAGCCACTCATTAGGATTGTTTCTAGGAAAGACTGGCAGAGGACGGAGAAGTAGGAAATCAAGCAGACAAGGGTACAATGTCCAGCAGGTCTTGCTGAAGACGGTGCCTGGAGACAGGGCTTCAGAGGGGTCCTGGCGGATGAGGCAAGGAGGAACCTCATGCCTGTCCACCGCTGGCTGAGAGCTGCATCCAGGACTGTGAGTTCCCTGGCCCTTCTGGTTTTCCTGGCTCAGGCAGCCAGAGGGCAGTCCTCTTATAGAGAGACCAGGTGCCGGCTGTCACAGGGAAAGCAGTGGAATCTGGAGTGTACAAAAATGGCAAAGAGACTCAAGGGGGTAAGGGTGGAGCACTGACAATGTCTGCTGCGTCACCCAAGGAACAATTTATATTGGTTCTATGAAACTTACAACCAAAAATATTCCACTGCAATAGAATCCTCCAAGACGGCTGGTAAAAACTCAACCCTATAAAACATTTCAATTGCTATGAAACAAAGCATAATTTCTTTCATATAGATAGCCAAATATATTCTCCCTGAATTACATAAAGTGTATTATATACTGAAAATAGGAAATATCATTCCCCCATTTTCTATGAGGGGCTTAAACTGTTGAAGAAAAACAAGGCCAACTGTGAGCTGAAACCCAAACACAGACTCTTCTTTAGTGGAATTTAGTGGCGTCTCTGGATTTCCTGTATTTTTCTGACACATAGAAGATGATATGAGAACAAACAATGAAAAAGACATTTAAGATCTCATATAATTTGTTTTTATCTAGTTTATTTTTCAATTACAGTTTACAATGATTATTATTCTGTACTAGTTTCACGTGTACAGCAAAGCGGTTAGAAAACCATGTGCTTTACACAGTGGCCTCCCACTACTTCAGATACCTGCCTGGCCCAGGCATTCCCCACCCCCAGGTGTCCCCACCCCCAGGCATCCCCACCCCCAGGCATCCCCGCCCCCAGGCTCCAACCAGTAGTGGTCCATGGCCGGTTAGGAACTGGCTGCACAGCAGTGGGTGAGTAGTGGGCCAGGGAGTGAAGCTTCTCTTGCATCACCCCACCCCATCCATGGAAAAATTGTCTTTCACAAAACCCGTCTCTGGTGCCAAAAACGTTTGGGACCACTGACCTGGCCCCATACACAGTTACCAGGATATTATTGACCCTATTCCCTACCTATGCTGTAATCTACATCTCTGTGACCATTCTGTAACTACAAATTCCTACTGCTTAATCCCTTTACCTTTTTACCCAGCCCCCAAACCCCTCCCCATGACAACTGCCAGTCTGTTCTCTGTATCCGTGAGTCTGTTTCTATTTTGTTTATTTTGTTCTCTAGATTCCACATGTAAGTGAAATCATATGGTCTTTGTCTTTTTCTCTCTGGCTTATTTCACTTAGCATAATACCCTCTAGATTCATCCATGCTATTGAAAGAGGTAAGATTTCATTCTTTTTTCTGGCTGAGTAGTATTCCATTGTGCAAATCACAGCTTTTTTACCCACTCATCTATTCATGGGCACTTGGGCTGCTTCCATATCCTGGCTATTGTAAATAATGCTGCAATGAACACAGGGGTCATATATCATTTAAGATCTCCTTTATGAGTTTTCAAGACTAAAATGGTAAATATATATAGTATCAAAATACAAAGGTAACTCCTCCCCCTGCCCCCCCCACCCCGCACCACAGGAAAATACTAAGTAGCTAGAGAAAACTGAGACATGCTTGCCTGATGGTATTTTCTTGGTGCACTGGTTCACATGGTTCTAAATAGGAGATTTTTAGAGCATGAGAAATTTGAAGAGATGATGGTGGTGGTGTAATTTCAGCATAGTTTCTAAAATGTGTTATTTCCTGTACACCATTTTAAGATGGCCTTCTGAATTCTAAAAATACTCTGTGTTCCTTGACAGAAGCTATAGCATATTAGAGCATGTGCGGGTGTCTGTATGAATGCTCAATATTACTATATGATGTTATATTTATGCAACATCTTTCTTCCAAAGTCTCAAGGCATTTTATTGAAATAGTCATCTTTATCTTCAGCTACTTTTTTGATCCAGAGCTCTAAGTTTTAGAGGGTTATAGAAATGGAAAGCAATTACATGGTCTGTCTTCAAGAATGTTGTATTAACTGTATTCATTGTAGTGCATACACTGGATGATCACTTGTCTGTTGCTTTTCAATATTTACTTTGCATATGTTTTAATTTTTTAGTGATAAAAGTTAAATTTTTCTTTTTAAAACACGTTAGTTACACGTGGAATATTCCTGTTAAATGGACTGAAGATAATGTGGCGAGAATTACATTCTACAATAGGTCAGAAACAAGAGGTAAATGTCATTAATTTATTTCTTCTTTGGATTAATATACCACATTAAACTGATATAAATGTAAAAAATAACAGTAGAGCTGAAACTTACAATGCAAATTACAGCTAGAAGAGATATTTTAAATAATTTATCGATGTGTACAAATACTTACCTACAACCATGAAACCTTTCTACCTTGAGTTACTCTTTTTAATGATTTACCATGACTAACACAATATAAATACCCATATTCAAAGGAGTGTCACATGCTTGACAATTGGAAGATCAGTTTATGTCGTCTTCTCTTTTCTCCCTTCCCTCCCTCCCTTCTTTCCTTTCTTCCTCTCTCTTCCTTTCCTTTATTTCTTTATACCAGATTAGTAAGCTGTTGAATTTTTTTAAATGTTATATGACAACTTTTTTAAATGCTGTTATTAAGTTAGACCTATCATTTTCCCAAATCAACATATTGGGATCTTCAAATGATTTTTTTCTGAGCTGTGAGTTGTCATTAATAGCTCAAGACACTATCAGTATCTATATCCACCCATCCCTCCATCCACCCGTCCATCCATCCATCCATCCTTCCACTATCCCTAAATGAATTACCTGGCACTTACCTGTGTTAAAATTTAGCTGTGACTGTTATATTCACTTAAATTGAAATATATGTATTTCTGTATCCTGCCTCCATTGATTTGTCTTTTTCTTTCTTGGAAAATTTTACTTATATAAAAACAAGGAGAACTTACAACATATTGTCTCCTTCAAATCACTGAAAAAATAATATAAGGCACGCTTTAGCACCCATCCCAGAAGAATTCTGCTTTTTATACTTTTACCATTGTATTTGTTTTTTGTTTCAAAACCATTGCTTATACAAGACAAATGAGACACTTCTTCACCCCTTCACACTAAGACTTGGTTTCAGAATAGCATTTGGTAAGGGAGGGAGGTGGGTTTGGCTGGAGTGAGGGGGGGAATGAAGGGGGGGGAATGCAGACAATGGTAATCGAACAACAATAAAATAATTATTAAAAAAAAAGAATAGCATTTGGTATGAAATTTCACCCTTGGCTTCTTAAGCATAGAAGTATTTAGATCACCTATCTTTTCTCTGCATATACCTATTTGTTCCTGCAAAATGTTCTAAAATATTAGCTAGGTATTATTTCCCCTGTCAATTAAAATTTTATTCTATTTTCAGTAGATTATTTATAAAAACAGCTTTATTGAGATATGATTTACATGCTGTGCAATTCACACATTTAAAGCATACAGTCCAATAGTTTTTATTATATTCATAGACACGTGTACCCATCACCACATGCAATTTTAGAACATTTTAACCACCTCAAAAAGAAACTCCATATTCTTTAGCTGTTACCGCCTCCACCCTCCCATACCCCTCGCCCTGAGCCACTACTGATCTACTTTCTGTTTATAGATTTGCCTGTTTAGGAAACTGCATGTGAAAGGAGCGGTGGATGCAGTATTTTGTGACTGCACCTCTCACTTAGCATAGTGCTTTCGAGGTTCATTCCTCTCACAGCATGTGTTCGTGTTTCATTCCTTTTTATTGCCAAGTTATATCCATGTCTTATCAATACAACTTTTATATACCTGGCTATCAGGTGATTGGCACTTTTTATTGTTTCTGCCTTTGGGCTCTTATGAATAATGCTGCTATAAACACTTGTGTAGAAGTTTTGGTGCGAATAGAGTAGGTTTCTTCACCTTTGGGGTTATTTTTTTTCTTTCTTTATAAATTGTTTTTGTGATTTTTTTTTACACTTTTACTGTAATCTCTACCAGCTTTGCCATTGTCCAGCTAAGATCCTTTTTCTGTGGTTCTTACAACAAAACTTTCTCTTAGTCATTTATACTACAATTACTTTAGTTGTTGTGATTGATAGTTTTCCTGAACTCCTCCAGAATTCCCAGGTCAATGTCATTTTGTCTTGGTATTTTATGGTTATGCTGTGTTTGAGTACGAAGTTCTATTTTCTCTGAACTGTCTTCTGATCATTTTTGTACTCATAAACACATTTGCCAAAGGCAAATGGAGAATCAGAAAAAAGATACCTTTAAAAATGTATAATAGCACTGATTAAAGGCATAATGAGGCCAAGATTCCGCTGGGAGGTTTTCAGTAGATTTGGTTTAACTATTACCACATATTTTCCCCATTGGTCACCATTGGTTAACTGAAGATTGGAGAAATGTCTTGGAAACTGCCTGATTTGCTGTGTACAAATTTAAAAGCATGAATAATTGACTTATACTGACACAATTTGCCCATAATTTTTATGGTGTGAGGTTTCCACATAATGAATTTTCCAGATAATTAAAGCTTACTCAAGTGCTGGTGTGGCTCAGTGGATTGAGTGCCGGCCTACCAACCGAAAGGTCGCTGGTTCAATTCCCAGTGAGGGCACATGCCTGGGTTGCAGGCCAGGTCCCCAGTTGGGGGTGCATGAGAGGCCACCATGTATCTCTTGCCCATTGCTCTTTCTCTCCCTCTCATTCTTCCTTCCTTCCTTCTTTCCCCTTTCTCTAAAAAGGAGTAAATTTAAAAAGTTAAAAATGATAAAGATTTTTATATATATTATTTATATATTAGAATATTTGAATAATACATTTCATCTTTAATAAATTTTTTAGGGTTTTTTTTTTTTGCATTTTTGCATCAGAGCTGTGAGTTTATTTAAAAAGGAACAATATAAATTTATAATAAAAATTTCAGAATCATATAATCAGTTCAAGAAAGCATGTTTAATAGTGGAAAATGTTGTTAGAAATTACAAACAAGACTTCAAATGTTTGATGGATTTCAAATTATGATGGAAGGCTCCAAAGGGAAATGATACCTAGTTCCCCAAATAATGATACAAATTGATAATTATTGAGATAAAAACTTACTTTAAGTTTTCAGTTATCAATTTAATTTGAAAACCACATGTAAAGAATATTTAACATTTGTGAACACACCAAAATGTAAATATATTTAGGAGCTATACATAAGATATTTCTGAAAGGGTATAATCTGAGATATTAATGGTGGTTATTACATGTAAGTTTACCTTTTCTATTTTCTTTTTTAAAATATGTATTTATTGATTATGCTATTACAGTTGTTTCATTTTTCCCCCTTTCTTCCCTTCCACCCCCATACCCCCACATTCCCCACCCTTTAGTTTTTGTCCATAGGTCATACACATAAGTTCTTTGGCTTCTACACTTCCTATACTATTCTTAACCTCTCCCTGTCTGTTTTCTACCTACCATTTATACTACTTCTTCTCTGCCCCTTCCCCCCTTCCCCCTACCACTCCCCTGTTGATATCCCTCCACACCTTATATAAATCCCTTTAACATTTCATACAATAAAGGCTGGGTGATGATGAACTCCTTGAACTTGACCTTATCTGAGAAGCACTTTATCTGCCCTTCCATTCTAAATGACAGTTTAGCTGGATAGAGTATTCTTGGATGTAGGTCCTTGCCTTTCATGACTTGGAATACTTCTCTCCAGCCCCTTCTTGCCTGCAAGGTCTCTTTTGAGAAATCCGCTGACAGTCTTATGGGAATTCCTTTGTAGGTAACTGTCCCCTTTTCTCTTGCTGCTTCTAGGATTCTCTCCTTATTTTTAATCTTGGGTAATGTAATTATGATGTGCCTTGGTGTGTTCCTCTTTACGTCCAACTTCTTTGGGACTCTCTGAGCTTCCTGGACTTCCCAAAAGTCTATTTCCTTCACCAGCTTGGGGAAGTTCTCCATCATTATTTGTTCAAATAAGTTTTCAATCCCTTGGTCTTCCTCTTCTCTTTCTGGCACCCCTATAACTTGGATGTTGGGATGTTTAAAGACATCCTGGAGGTTCCTTAGCCTCTCCTCAGTTTTTTGAATTCTTGTTTCCTCATCCTTCTCTGTTTGGATGTTTTTTTCTTTCTGCTGGTCCACTCTGTTGATTTGAGTCCTAGTTTCCTTCTCATCCCTATTGGTTCCCTGCAGATTTCCCCTCAGTTTCTTTATATTATCCTTCACTTGTTCAACTAATTTTGACCATTTTTCTACCAATCCTGTGAGCATCCTGATTACCAGTGCTTTGAACTGTGCATCTGATAGGTTGGCTATCTCTTCATCACTTAGTTGTATTTTTTCTGGAGCTTTGATGTGTTCTTTCTTTGGGGCCATTTTTTTTTCTCAGTGTTCCTGTTACTTTAAGGGGCGGGGCCTTAGGTGTTCACCTGAGCGGGGAAACCCACGTAGTTGTGTTGTGACACTGCCTGTGGGGGCGGGGCCTAAGAGAACAATGGCGCTTGCTCTGCTCTCCGTACCCACAAGCAAGCTGCGCCCCTCTGCACTGGCTCTGGGGTCGGTGGATGGGCCCACACAGTTCCAAGTCCCCATGGGTCTCCCCAATGAACTCTCCTATGAGGTCGGGAGTTCCTCCCGCTGCCACCTCAACCCCCACAGTTGTTTTTAATTGGTTCTTTGAGGTCTTATTTCCCCACACCGATGGGCTGCATGGTCTGCTCCGCTCCCTGCTTTTTCTCCCGGTTTGTCTGCAGGCGAATGAGCTGCCCGGTCCGCCAGTCTTGGCGGTTCCAGGTGGGCTGGGTGCGTGGCCACATTTTGGTCAGGGACGGGTGGGTCCGGGTGGGCTGGGTGCGCGGCCACATTTTGGTCAGGGACGCCTGTCGCGGATCTCTCCAGGCAGCTGCAGCGTTTCCAGTACCACCCCACAGACTGCGGTCTTGCCTCACTCTCTCTGCCCGGCTCCGCCCCGCTTACCGGTCTCGATGAATGTGTCTTCTTTAACTCCTTGGTTGTTGGACTTCCTCTCAGTTCGGTTTTCTGTCAGATCTGGCTGTTTTTGTTTATTTAAATTGCTGTTTTTCCTCATTTGGTTGTGTGAGGAGGCACAGTGTGTCTACCTACACCTCCATCTTGCCGAAGTCCTCATAATTGATCCTTTCAAGCAGGTATTTACTGAGGACTAACTTATGTGCCAGACACAGGGATAGGCATGGAGACAAACCGAAGGGGAAAATAGCGCAATCCTTACCCTGTGGCACTTACTGTCTAGGGAGGGTGTGGGCCCGTCAGCAGGCAAATATAATATTGTGTCATAAGTGCCTCCTGCAGTGGTAGCCAAGCTGCTCCCTGGAGAAGCACTGACCTAGATTTGGGGGTTCAGGAAAGGTCATAAAAAAGAGACATCTAGGTTTAGAGTTAGGGGGTATAAAGGTAGAGTTTAAATGCGTGATAGACTTGACCCAGTGTAGGCGAGGGTCGTGCTCTGGACCGTGAATACTAGTATGAGAGTGTGAGTGCAGAGGGCTCTCACGGTAACTCTTTCTCTTTCTGTCATTACAGTTAACACATTTTTTTCCCTATAGCTATTGACTCATCTGTCTCATCCCTTTCCATAGAATATTCCTTGAGGAAATGGAGCTTATCTTTTGTTGTTTTTCTATATCTCCTGCAGGTACCTAGTAATTGCTTATTGAATGAATGAACCAATGAATCAATGAATTAATTAATAAACTCTAATGCCCCCAGAGCTTTGATGACAAAACCTATTTTTATCTGAAACTTTAGAATCATGACAAGTCCCTTAGCCAAAAGCAAACTAGCCATCTCTTCCTACATCAAAGTGCCTGCCCCATTCTTAGGCTATACACTAAGTTCCTGTTTCCTGTTTGGGGACACCCTCTGCTCTCAGCTAAGTGTACGGAATGGGCGGTCAGCTCAGGCTACCAGCCTTACCTCCCTCCTCTTGGCTACTTCACTGACTCATCAGCTAGAAATTTCCCAGGCCATGGTGGGACTTCCCCCAAGGCCTTTTATTCACATGGTCTATGTAACAAAAGGAGAGGAGTTTGCCCTGAAAAATCTCTCTTCTTGCCATCTATAGTGTACTTTATGCTGTCAGTTTTATTAATCCTTATTCCTAGTATTATTACTTTAGATTTTAAACAGCACCATTGCTGTTTAAGTTTCATGTGATTTGTCTTTTTAAAGTAAATTATAAGCTCCTTGAAGATACAAACTGCACATCAGACTTCTTGTCCTCTGCCCACCCTTTCCTAACAGGGTGCTGTGCGCGTCTGAAAACTTGCTGAGGGTTTAGTAAGTCGCTGATTAATAAAGGCTTGCTTGCCACCACACTGCTGTGCTTTTAGAGATGACCTGTGCATCCTTCATACCTCTGTCTTTAGTGTTACCTGCTATTTTGTTTATTGTCGGTGCATCTACAGTTAGTTGTATTCCACCTTTTTTTTAATCTCCTGCTTCTAACATTTAGAATAATTGAAGATTATCACATGATATCCGATAACTAATCTTGCTAAAACATAATATTTTAAAATAGGCATTTCGAAACACATAGGGTCTAGGAGAGGATCTAGGGCATAATCCTTCATCAGGACTTTGTGATGACCGACTTCATATTTGGGAACCCATTCTGGATGGTTTAGATGGCCAAATTCTGACTATATATAAATAGAACATTACTAAAATTTGATGGTAGTCATATTTAAATTTTTCTTATTGAAATAATGATGGGAATATATTTTAGACTTAATAACAAAGAAAGAGCAAGAGATGTTCTTTATTTTTTCAAGTTGAGCCTTATGGAATGTTTGAATTTTGATTGGATCATTAATGATTCAGGTTTGCAGGTTCAGAAGCTCAGTTTCATCAATTCAGCCCTGGTCGACTAAGTTTTGGAAGATTTATTCACATAACTCAAGAGTATCAGAACATTATTTTGTTATTTACACAAATAAGAATATACTTGTCAGAATGAGCCAGAATACTCATATCTGGTAATTAGATTATTTCTTTCCAGGAAGAACATTTATTTAATAAGGATAAAGAGAGACTAAGGTAGATCGGTTATTCAGAGATGTCATACTGTGGTAGCCGGATGTGTTGCATTAACCAGGGGAGTCTAATTATTTAATTTAGTAATAAGGCTATTAGTAATGACTGCATGAAATAAACATTTCTTATTTGTGCAATAGTCCAAGGGAAGTTTTCTTGACTTGCCATCTCTCCTAGGCAGTCGTCCCCCATATAAGGACTTAGAAATTATTTTTCACTTCTTATGGCTCCACCTCCCTCCTGGATCTTGGACTCCCCTGCTGGATCTTTGGCATTTGGTCAGATGACACGGGAAGATAATGAAGGAACCAGGCCCAGAAGAGCACTTACTAGTTTTGTCCACATTCGCGGCCAGTTTTCAGTCGTGCATCGCCTCCTAACTGCAAAGGAGGCTAACGAATACAGTGTAGCTGCGTACCTAGGAGGAAATGGGAACAGTGTGCTAACTAACTAATGGCTCTCTGCCACATACACTGTTCCCTATAGAAGCAGATATGTCAAAAGATCTGGAACATATCTGCCAGCCCACCTGGGCACCTGGCTCCCTGGGCAGACTGGAGACACACGGACAGATCTTCACCGTCCATCCACCTCTTCTTTGCAGTCATGCCTTCCCCATCGCCAAAATCACAGCCGGTGATAGTCTTCATCAGAATAGCCACTTTGCATTTTTCCAGATTTCTGCTTATTATATGTTAAATATTAATATTATACCTTCCTTTTCTGGGAGATTCTCTCGGCCATGTGCTGAGTTTGAGGAGGGACAGAATCGTTAATACTTTCTTGAATAAGTAACTTGTCAAAGACATTGCCACAAATGGATAAGCAATGCATTTTATAATGTTTCATGTTAGTCTTAGTTCCAGAGATAGAAATTTTCTTCTTGACCCCAAATCCTGAGAGTGCATCATCCTACTTGAAATTTTTAGCTCTCCGGCACAATGTGTGTGTCATCAGTAAAAATTATTCCCCTTTATCTTTCAGCTGTTTTACTATTATGTGATATGCAAAATTTATAATGTATAAGCTGCCATTTTACACTGAAAAATAATTCACATAAAGATTAATGCAACACAGCATTTTTATAACCAAAGAAAAAATATTTATTTTCCTAGAAATCTCAGGCTATCACAAGCTGTCTAGTTGTCTAAAGTTTGTTGTACTTATTTATATAAAATAGTACATTAAGGAATGTGTGCTCTCTTACTGAAATCTATTTGGGTTGAAATTAGCCACTGCATGAAATTTTGAAAAGGTAGTTATCTGTGTTCTATTTCACCTAAAAATAATAGAAAAAATTTTTTCTAGAAGGAGTACTTGCCCCAAAATTAATTCATTTAATATGCAACACTTTTGTGTATAAAATTAGCAAGAAAAAAAATAAAGTAATTCATAAATTGAGTGATAGAGTATTACGTGACCATTAAATTTACATTTTCATGTATATAAAACAAAATTGCAGGTGTTTACAATATAATTCCGAATGAAAAAGATTACTAATAAAAACAGTAAGGTTCCATTACATGCATTTTCTGTGTGTATGTGCATGTATATGGAAGATACACATTCATACAGAAGATAAAAACGTGTTACTTCCATTCTCTATCTGGAATAAGCATCAGTATTTTAGTCCTGATTACTTCATTATGTAACTAAACAACCAACAGTATTTTGCTGTTGACAATTGTTCTGAAAGTAGCATGAAAGTCTCTAACTACTAATTTCCTGGATCTCAGCTTCCTCATCTATAAAGTGAGAAGAATCACAGTAACTTTAGACAGGCTTAACTAGGTGCATATAAAGCGCACTAAAATACTGCAGTATTTAGATGGATTGCCAGGAATTTCTCAATGTTATTTATATTTGCTTTGCTATTTATAGAACTGGAGGCATATCCCCTTTCACAGTAAGGGGGAGAGTTACCATCTGTTGCGCACATAACTATATGACCAGCACTTTACCATGTTATCTTATTTAATCTTCACAACAACCCTGTGAGGGAATTGTATCCCTATTTCCCTCGCGGTGAACTGGGACACGGAGAGGTCAAGTGCTCTGGCCGAGATCAAACCGCTAGTAAGTCCCGGAGCAAGGAATTCACCCTTAATCTGTCAGACTTGAAAGTCCGTGCTGTTTCTCCTGCGGCACACGGGTCTGTGCTTAGCGAGAGGCTCTCCTCCTGATGCAAACATCCAAAGCGCACGTTGCCAAAAGATTAGCTGCCTTTTAACAACTTGTCCATGGGAGAATGACTAAGAAAGAAATACTACATGAGTGAGGTAAAAGTTTATAATTTGTCAAGTGCCTACTCTGAAAGGTCCTAAGGAAACTTATTGTCTTGTTGAAGAGGGTACAGATACATTATGAAAAACTACTGTGTCCTGGATATCATCCAAACCTTGCAAATACTTCCAAAATTTAAATCATCTTTCCTCCCAAACTGACGCATACTCCTCTGCTCTCTAAGGGCAAATTCATTATTCATCCAACCACGCAAGCCGTTTTCCCACCGCTAACTGTCCGCATCGAGTCCGAAAGAGAACTGTGCTGATTTCACCTGTGGTGTGTCTCCTGTGTGTGTCATCTCTTTTCTGTTTTCATCGTCTGCACTTTAGGGTGAGCCCTCGTTCTCGCTTGCCCTACAGTATTACAGTGCACTCCAGACTCTCCTTCCAATATGTCTCTCATACCACTATCAAAATTGTCTTTCTAGAAGACAGACTTACGCATGTTGTTTCCCTGCTAAAAAGTCTTTACCATCTTATCCTCAGAAGACGGATTCCTTGACATGGCTTCACAGTGAAGCCCTAGCCCTTATTTCCAGCCTCATCTCCTATTTTCCAGTACTATATTCTACCCTGTTAGTGCACCAAACTATTTGCAATTTCTCAAATATACTAAGTAATCTCACACCATATTTAAATTGTACATTGTCCATGCAAACATATATGTATTTAAAAGTTATAGGAGTAACCCTAACAAATCTGGTCCTGTCAGAGCATAGGTATTATGTGAAGGGTGTATCTTACCTAAAACATAAGTCTGCGTTCCTTCAATGTTGAGCTGCTAAAATCTATTTACTGGAGCCTTATATAAATAGTGGGTGCTACTTTAAAAAGTTAATTCAGAAAAATCCACTGTTGAAAAAGCATTGATGTAATCAATTGAAATAAAGTAGAAGACTTTATGAAGATAAAATTGGAAAGAGCAAGCATGAAATGGATTATAAAGTCAAAAATGTCACATTTGGATTTCAGTTCCAGCACAAGCCTTCTTGACATTTCAAAAGTTTTACTGATTCTCAAATCATCCTGCATAGCAATAGGCATTTCCATCCATTTGAATGTTGATTTTAATAAGCAAACTATTGTTTTCAATGTTTTTACATTTTTGTCCCCTCCCCAGGCTGTCCCAGTGAATATTCTTTGTATAATGAGTTCATCGTGACCTCCTTGTTCTTAGGTTTTGTTTTCTTTTATTGAAGGGTCGATAAGCACAAGATTATTTTACCCCTTTGGTAAGCTTCGGCCAGTAAAAAATGCAAATCACAAATTTACAGGACACTACTTACATTTCTTTCTTTTTCTTTTTTTCCCAGTTCACATATTACAGTGACAGTCTAATGCTGGGCAATGAAATAAGAATTAGGCTTTGGGGTTTGGTATAAGTCACACTCAGCTCTTTGACCTAATATTTCTTCTCTTTTTTCTCTTTGCCCTCGGGGCCTAATTTCTCTGTGTTTACATTACATGCAAATACGTTTCTCATTGGTGTTTACTTACTACCACAGGAATCACTTTGAACTCTTCTAATCCTAGTGGAAATAGTTTTCTCAAAATAAACCCAGATCACATTGGGTTTTATCGTGTAAATTATGAAGCAGAAACTTGGGACCTGATAGCTACCAGTCTTAACACCAACCCCAAGGTAAGAGCAGCGATGACTGTGAGTTGTCTTATTTTTGTTCTAAGAACAGCATCTTAGTGCTTTACTTTAAGTATCACGTTTCTTACCTCTTTTTCTTCCTCTTCCCAGGACTTTTCTTCGGCCGATCGTGCAAGTTTTATTGATGATGCTTTTGCCTTGGCAAGGTGGGTTTTGGAATGAGATTAGGTCATTTAAAATACCGTGGATTTTGTCATAAATTTTCAAAATGAATTGCAACAAAATGTAATAATTAATTTTAGCTTAAAATATCCAAAGCCATTATTTATAACATTCTTTTATTTAACTCTTTTTAAAAAAGTCCTGTGAACCTCATAGCCAAAATACTGCTGATGCCCTTAACATACACACAAAAAGTCACCTATCTTGTTGATTCTGAGTAGAGTTTGTAGCAGAGTCCTTGAGCTAATTAGGAGTGAAGTTTGCACACGCTTAAAAGTGCACCTTCCTAATTTGATTTAGTAAAAAGACAAACAATGTGTTTGGTAAACTCAGTTCTGAGAGTGGAAGTCCACTGTAAGATTTTTATGGTTGGAGTCATCAAATATTGCTCAGGTCACTGGAGTAGGAAGAATGAGGCACGGTGTGCTAGGATTGTGCAGAATTAAATCACCATTAGGAAATTTCACTTTTTTTCCCATGGCCTGAAGGCGACCTACACTTTAAAAAGTAATTAATATAGACTGGGGGAATGGAGTAGGAACTATACTAACTCTAAGGTTTAAAATTTTTTTCAGGTAGTCTAACATCAGTAATTCAATAGGTATTTGTTGAATTTGTGGCACTTCTGTGGGAGCTAGCAACACAGCTGACTTTTTTGCTGGCCATGTAGTAGCTTCGTGCTAGATACGAGCTATGTACCGAGAATGAGACACAACTCCAGTGCGTGCTCAATAAATTGTAAAAATGCATCCACCATTGACTAGTAGCAACAAGGAAGCATTTAGAAAAGCTCTTCTGAATTTGTAATGTAGATTCCCTTTTAGGTAATAAACACTGTGATTCACTTTAGTGAATCTCCAAGTTTAATCTCCTGGGTACATAACAAATTAATTGTAGTAGTTGCCCCTTATTCGTGGTTTTGCTTTTCATAGTTTCAGTTACTTGAAGTCAGCTGGAGTCCGACACATAACTTTTATTACAGTATATTGTTACAATTGTTCTATTTTATTATTAGTTATTGTTGTTAATGTCTTACTGTGCCTAATTTATAAATTAAACTTTATCACAGGTATGCATGTATTGGAATACATATATATATAGAAATATATATATAATACATATATATACACACTATATATTATATACAATACATGCATACATGCATATATATATATATATATATATATATATATATATATATGGGGTTCAGTACTCTCCACAGTTTTCAGGCATCCCCTGGGGGTCTTGGAACACGTCCCCTGTGGAGAAGGGGGAATAATATTGTATTTTCATTATATTACAGTATGTCAGTCACTTATTTAATAAATATTCATTGGACACCTACTCTGTTCCAGGCACTGTGTAGACCTGGGAAATTATGATAGAACCATTAGAAATTTTTTTCAGGAAAACTCTCCTGTGAATATATAATGACCTTTCCAAAGCTTAGCATCTTTGCTGTTAAAAATTACACAGAACTGATACCTTTATAGCTTAATTCCCATCACAGCACAATGCACACAGTTCTTTGTGCTTTAAGAAGTGAAAGCCACTTGAACAGCTCTCTCTGAGGAACCGTGTATAAAGCGAATAACTCACACAAGTGAAAGACTTTCTTACATTTGCTCGGCTCTTTGGCCATAGCCCCATAAAATTTTGAAGAGCTGCAGAAAGAAAGAAAGTGAAACAAATTTGAAAACCAAAAAATTTGAAGAATCACACAAGAATCAATCCAGAAAAGACCTAAAATATGACCTAAGCTATTGAGGCATCATCCAATTTCCCTTTGCAACACATGAGCAAAACTGGACTCCGGAAGGAACATGCTCCACCAGTTTTAGCTAGCGACGGGTCCAGACCAGTCTGAAACCTTAGGAGGAAGAAAAGGAGAAATGTACAGTGAAATAGGTAAGTGCCCGTGGGAGGACTAGAATTTACGCAGTTCTACTCAGGTAGAACTCAGGTGTTCAAGAAGAAGCGTGACTACAAGATATGTTGCATAAGCAGGACTAAAAGGGCGCATCTAAAAGTACGTGTATTCTTGATTCCCTTGTCCCACATTTGAGGAGCTAATACTCTTACTGCCCTGGATGGAATATCCAGCCAGACACATTTGTTAAGATAAGGTGTAAAAATTCACCCGGTCACTTTGCGTCAGTCCCCCAAACAGGCTCAGTTTGATTATATGCCCAGCCCAAGGAAATCATCAAAACTTTGTCAACTTCAAAGTTTCTCCCAGCCCCCAACTCAGGCCGGCTTCAGGCCAGTCACCTGCAGTGGGAACAAGGTGTGTGATTTCCTCTCCATTTCCCCGCGTGGAACATCTCCTCCTCACCTGTTATGCTGCCCCTGGTTCGTCCGGCCTTAAAGCAAGGAGGGCAGGTGAAAGGAGGAAACTCCTGACATGCCGTCTGCTTTTGCTCCTCTCTGAACCTTGAAGGTGTTTAACACTGATTTTTCTTGTGTGCTGTTTTCATGGTTTTTTGCTGCTCACACCTATTCCAGGGCCAAGGAGTGCAGTTATCTTGAGGGGCAAGTAACTACTTTTGACCCACTTCTGGTCTATAGCAGGTATTCATGTATCCTTCACCCTGACAAAGTCTGAAAGGACAGGCCACTCCATTGTCTCACTACTTCAGTCTGAGTTCACGGCACTAGCCAAACATGACCTCTTATTCTTTAAATTTCTCAGAGTAGGGTATTGGACATCAGGTCACTATGCCTCCAAGCTCCAGGACACACCTGTAAAATTCTTCAAGTGGTCCCATTAAAGGTCCCTTTCTTAGGCTTGATGTAAGGGGACAACCTCACAGTAGCCTGACAGCACTCCCAAAGCTCTCTTCTAAAATGTCACTCTCTCCCGCTTAGCTATTCCAACCTCGTTATTAGGATGGTGGTGGCTCATTAGCTAAGGGTCACAAAACCTGTTTCTGGCTATGTTAGCTCCAATTCTGTGGGCTGCATCTTACTTTGGAGGGTAGGCCAAAGGACCGAGTTTGGGGTCCTTGCCAAAACTGAGGCAGAAAAGATTTCTTTGTTGTACACCTGTTACAGTAGATTTTATCCTTTTCAGTAGCTTATGTTGGTTCTGCAGCCCACTGTGTGCTAAAGCCAGGAGAGGGGTTAAGACTAACACAAGGGAAAGCGGAGCTAGCTAACAGGGTGGGAGCTCCCATGGGCGGGAGCAGGAGTTGCTGGGAGAGAGAGGAATGGCGCAGAGGACGGCTGAAAAGAACACCTAAGCTAATGATAGGAACAGAATTCCGGCCAAGTTTAAAGGATCAGTGGCTCCAATGATGTGCAAAGTGAGAGCGAGGTTAGCAAATAAAGACCACCAGGGGAGCATCAGCCATGCCAAGATGACCGGTTTTACCATTTATAGGTATTTGCAGAGGTGACCACAGGACAACACAGAACTGGATAAGCAACTTTCCTGCCTCCTCATAGACAGTCCTTTTTAAATAATAGGGAGAATAGGCAAATGGGGTAAGGTAAAAAGGGGTCTTACTGTTTTAAGCCAGAAATCTGAATTTAATTGGCAAGTTAATGTTGAGAGACCAGATACATGGGAACTTTCCAAAGCTCTCCATACCACCCGAAGGCTTTGCTGGATGTGAGCATGGGGGATCAGTTCCATCCACCTGGGCACCTCTCTCAATTGTTCTAATGTCCCCTTCCAGAGCCGTGTTTAACAAGAAACTGCTTAGCCCAGGCTTCTCTGAGAAGGACCATGCAGTCACACCCAGGGGAGCAAAAGCAAACCTCTGTTACAGGATTCCTCATAGTTCCTGCGTGCCTTGGCCCAGGACAGGAGAACATGAATTCTCTCGGAGGACCCCTTTGTCCTCTTCTTCTCCATTGAGTTTGGGGGGAACTTTCTTTAAGTTATAGCCTCCATCCTCTCTATACTATGAATTATAAGAAAATTCTAGCCCTGGCTGGAGTAGCTCAGTGGATTGAGCACGGGCTGGGAACCAAAGGGTCCCGGTTCGATTCCCAATCAGGGCACATGCCTGGGTTGCAGGCCAGGTCCCCAGTGAGGGCCATGTGAGAGGCAACCATACATTGCTGTTTCTCTCCCTCTCGTTCTCCCTCCCTTCCCCTCTCTCTAAAATAAATAAATAAATAAAATCTTAAAAAAAAAAATTCTATGATTTGAGTCCTTCAGGCTGGGTTCCCACTATGTAAATGGAAGGTTTCGGAATAAAGAAAATTCTCAGTCAAGTCTGGCTTTCAGAACTGCTGTTTGCTGTGGATTTAGAAAGAAATGATACTGGAGACTCGAAGCTGAGTAAGATGCTGTCTTAGGTGGAGTTCCCTAGAAGCGGAGTCTGAAATGGGAGGTTTCGTACATGCGGTTATTGACAGAGTACTCCCTTGAGGTAGAGGAGAGTACACGAAGCAGGATAGAGCAGGGGGGTAAAGCTGAGCAAAGACATGGTCTGAGAGCCTGGCTTTGTCAGATTCTACCAGGAAGCTATGGATTGCGCCACGGAGTGGGATCAACTACAGAAACCCAGAATGGCTTGTTGCATTCCTGAATCAGATGACTGATTAATGGTCAGGAGTTAGGGTTGTATAACCTCTTAGACAAGATAATGTTTCTGGCCTGCAGAAGGTGGCAACTGTGAGCCAGCACAGAGCTGTAAAGAGATACTGGTGGAGCACTATAAAAGATTCTGTTCTAAAAAACCAGTTCTTCCCATGTGGACCCGGCAGTTATCAGCATTGCCTAGCAACTTGTGAGCGATGCAAATACTTAGGCCCTACTCCAGCCCCATTGAATCAGAAATTCTGGGAATGAGACCCAAGAGTATGATTTAACCAGCTTTTCAGTACTGCTGATACAGACTTAAATTTGGGAATCGTGGTTCTAAATGGTATTGTTTTTCCTCTGAAGTATCAAATACCATTGTTCCCATGGGTAGGAGCTGCAGAGTAACATGGCTTGTGGGAAATGAAAAGTACATTATCTTAATTCTCAAAATATTATCTTCTGTAATATCAAGCATCAAAAATTCACTCCCATTCCGGTGTTCTGGCTATATGACTCAGACTTAAAGAAAACAAGTGATACCAAGTGGAACTATTGCATGGCTATCAAGTGTGCTGGAAAAATAAGACACTAGGACAAGATGTTGATTTTTCAACATTTGAATACATAATACTTAGTCAGGGCCTCTAACCTTTGGATCAGCAGATTTATGGTGCCCAAATAACCAATTCTTCTGGTCCTAGGAACCAAGACCCTCCTGATCTTTTCACCTCCCAGAAATGTGCAGCCCATTTGATTTCTGACCAAATTATCTGCCATTCTTTCTAAAATTTCACTACCCTCTTTGCTAATTTGGTCATTAGAGCAACAGCTATTCTTCAGCACTATCCTAAGAAGACACTAATTTGATGTAATGTTGCTCTCTCCTCCTGGGAAAATAGAGAATGATTAAAATTAGCAAATTATCAAGTTCCAAATGTCAACACAACATTCTACATTTTTTATTTAACACATATTCTCAATAAAACACTCCATTTCTCAATATTATTTATACTTTTATTAAAGAAGGCTGAATGCTCCAAAATATAGGATACTGAACACTGAGTATTTAGTATACTGGATGCTCCTAAATCAGATCAGGAACTGAGACAGCAAGAGAAATCAGCTCCTTAAACTGAAAAGAAAACTCTGTATCATATCTCATTACTGAAAATCATCTGATGCTAAAGATTTCTATTCTTATCTATCTCTCCAATACTAGTTCATCCTCTAATCAAACTCTTAGGGAGAAGTCAAGATATCATCATGTTGTTCTTTATTCACAAAATGACCTCAAACACAATAGCACTCAATACTTCAGTATTACTAATTCAATACTTGAAAATTATTTTTGATGGAAACTTTCAAATATAATTTGGAAAAATAAGATTCTCATAAAATTCTTTCTAAAGCCTAGGCTAAAAATTGAAGCATGGCAGATTTCTAAGAATATGATTTCAAAAGACTCTAGTTCTCTTTCTAAGGAGGAAAAAATGGGATTCTTTAAACTTTTAAATGCCAGTAGTAACTACAAATTTTCTGGAGGAGCAAGGTTTATTTTTATTTAGCTTCATTATTGGGAAATGTATAAAACAGGAGATGTTTTATGGGAAATATATGTTGGAATATATTGGAATATTTTAAGCATTCATGATTTGTGAGTACTGTTATTCATGCTTCTTCATTTCATATGCTAATAATTTCATTCAGATACATTAATAATGATGTATTTGTCTATTATAATTAGTTTATAAACCTAACATTATAAAGTTTCTATTCATCAGTATTAACCACATAGCTGAAAGGCTTTTATTTTATCTCAAATTTTGCCATAGATTTTTCAAATGTACATCTTAATGTTCTATCTTTCCATTTACTATTGAACGTTTAAAAGCATATCATTGTGAATAAAACTGTTTGCTTAAGCTTCAAAAATACATACATTTTCTAAATTGTATAATAGCAGGATTCTCATTAACATTGAAATCTGTAATCCCCATATTAATTCTTTCAGTTAAATGGAAGCTAATTAATCTTTTTAATTAACTGTGGTTTGTTTTTCCTTTCTTAGAGCTCAACTTCTGAATTATAAGGTGGCTCTGAACTTGACCAAGTATCTCAAAATGGAAGAGGATTTTTTACCATGGCAGAGAGTCATTTCAGCTGTAACCTATATTATTAGCATGTTTGAAGATGATAAAGAGCTATACCCTATGATTGAGGTGATGTTAATGGTATATTGTATGAAAGTAAATGTTTAGTCATTAGCAGATTTGGAAAATTTCTGAGAGAAGGAGCTCCTGGGAGATAAAACATGTCTTTCTTGCCAAGTGAAATCAAAGGAAAGTATAATGACTTGACTAGGCAAAGGAAAGAGGTGCTGTTTTTTTCCATTTTTATTTTATTTTAAATTATATTTTATTCATTATGCTATTACAGTTGTTCCAGTTTTTCCTCCTTCGCCCTACTCCACCCAGCACCCCCCACTCCCGCAGGCAGTCCCCACACCAGTTCATGTCCATGGGTCATGCGTATAGGTTCTTTGGCTACTCCATTTCCTATACTCTACTCTACATCCCCTCGGCTATTCTGTAATTACCTGTTTGTACTTATTAATTCCCTCACCTCTGTACCCACTTCCCATATCCCCACCCATCTGGCAACCATCGAAATGCTCTCCGTATTCATAATTCTGTCTCTGTTCTTATTGTTTGCTTAGTTACTTTTTTAGATTCAATTGTTGATAGATATGTATTTATTGCCATTTTATTGTTCATAGTTTTAATCTTTTTCTTGAATGAGTCCCTTTAACATTTCATATAATAATGGTTTGGTGATAATGAACTCTTTTAGTTTTTTCTTGTCTGGGGAGCTCTTTATCTGCCCTTTGATTCTAAATGATATCTTTGCTGGTTAGAGCAATCTTGGCTGTATGTCCCTGCTTTTCATGACTTTGAATATTGCCAATCCCTTCTAGCCTGCAAAGTTGCTTTTGAGAAATCAGTTGACAGTCTTATGGGAATTCCCCTATAGGCAACTAACTGCTAAGATTCTCTCTTTATCTTTAACTGTTGGCATTTCACTTACAGTGTGTCTTGGAGTGGGTGTCCTTGCATCCATCTTGTTTGGGACTCTCTGTGCTTCCTGGACTTGCATGTTTATTTCCTTCACCAAATTAGGGAAGTTTTCTTTCATTATTTTTTCAAATAGATTTCCAATTTCTTGCTCTTTCTCTTCTCCTTCTGACACCTCTGTGATGCAAATGTTGGAAGGCTTGAAATTGTGCCAGAGGCTGCTTACACTATTCTCATTTTTTTGTATTCCTTTTTCTTCATGTTGTTCTGGTCAGTTGTTTTGTGCTTCCTTATGTGCCAAATCATTGATTTGATTCTCAGCCTCATCCACTCTACTGTTGATTCCCTGTAAATTGTTCTTTATTTCAATTATTATATTCTCCTATTCTGACTGGATCTTTTGTTGCTGTTGGGGTCCTCACTAAGTTTCTTGAGCATCCTTACAACCAGGGTTTTGAACTCTGTGTCTGATTGATTGCTCATCTCCATTTTGTTCAGTTCTTTTTCTGCAGTTTAGTTCTGTTCTTTCATTTGGACCATATTTCTATGTATTAAGTAGAGCTGCTATGACTTCCTGTCTTAGTGCCATGATCTAATATAGTAGGTGTCTTGTAGGGTCCAATGGAACAGAAGCCTCCCCTATCTCCCAAGCTGGGTACTTGAGATGTATCCTTCATATGGGCTGAGGACACCCTCCTCTTGTAGTTGAGACTTGATTGCTGTTGGCAGGTCAATGGGAGGGACTTACCCAGGCCAGTCAGCTGTAAGGACTGGCTGTGACCACTGACCACCAACCTCTGTGTAGGATCAGCTATGCAGGGGCAGGGTGGTGGTGCTCTTACATGGTCTCAGCTGTCCAATGGGTGGGCAGGCTCAGTAGTTTCTGGAGTGGTGCAGGCCAAGGTCGACCCCCACCTGTGTTCTGCCTGGGGCCACCCTGCCTAAACTATAAAGCAATCTGAGATTGCTGCTACTTGTGCTATGCTTGGAGATCACAGGTGAAGCCAAGCTGTGAATCTAGGGTGACTGCTGCTACTGTCTGTCCTGGGGCCACTTAGCAAGGAGTACTGGGGCTGGAGGTCACTGAGGACAGCTGTTGCTTGTTTGAGAGGATTTAGAAAGTTGTGAAACATGAGCCAAGACCAGCCATTCATATGGGAAAACAGCTTGGGTGGGCATGTAAGTTAGGTGGAATAGCATCTTTGGGGATCTCCAGAGTAGGGCAAACAGTGTTAGCCAGGTTGATGGAATATCAGATATGGCACCAACCTGCTGGTTCTGTGGCTCTGTTCGGCAAATGTTCAGAAAAGGGACAGTGGTCTCTGCCTGCCTTTTTGTCTGGGAGAAAGCTGTTCCCCAGCTCGTGCCTTGATGTCAGCCACTTTGGTTCCTCCCTGTATGTCACTGGTGCCTTTCAAGCTGCTGTTCCTGTGCTGGATCTCAGAGGGAGTGAGTCTGAGTAAGTCCATGTGTGGGTTCTTAAGAGGAACTGCTTGGGACTCCAGAACTTTCTTCCACCAACTCAATCCTCACTTTTTCTGCAGCCAGTAGCTATGGGAACTTTACTTCCTGGCACTGGAACCCTGGGCTGGTGGCCTGGTATGAGGCTAGGACTCCTCACTCCCGAGATATCCCTCCCAAATGTTTATCTATCACACATGGATGTGGGACCAGTCTGTTCTGCATCTCCACCCCTCCTATTAGTCTGGATAGATATGGTTTCTCTTATTCCATAATTGTCAGACTTCCATTCAACTCAATTTCTGATGGTGCTGAGTGACGGTTTTTCTATATTTTAGTTGTAATTTTGATGTGGTTGTGTGAGAAGGTGAGCTGTGTTTACCTATGCCACCATCTTGACCAGAAGTCTGCTATTTATTTTTCACCATAAAATGTATCAATATTTCTGGTTCAATATACCACTTAAAGGTATATTTCAGTGTTACAAGAAATACAATAATTAATATTTTATTTAAAATAGGTTACATTTTTTCCTGATTGGTGTGGCTCTGTTGGTTGGGCATCAGCCTGCAAAGCAAAGGGTCGCTGGTTGGCTTCTGTTCAGTGCATCTGACTGGGTTGCAGGTTTGGTCCCCAGTTGGGGCGCATATGAGAGGCAACCAGTCAATGTTTCTCTCTCACATCGCTCTTTCTCTCCCTTTCTTTCTCCCTTCCTTCTCCTCTCTCTAAATAAATAAATAAAATTTTTTTAAAAATAGGCAACATTTTGAGTCATAGATACTAACTAAATCCTATTTTTTAATGAATTCTTCTAGGTCAAAATGAATTTATTCTTCCCAAAACATAAAACATGATATTTCTTTATTATTACTATAGTTATTTTTACACTGAGATCTTATTATAAGATATTTTAAATGCTTTGTGACTTCTGTAGCACTTTGGCAAGACATTTGTAATTTTAAACAAATTCTGGATTAGAATCTCTGTCTCTTCCACTTGGTAAATGAAAGAATTGGACAAATGGTTTAATATTTGTGAGTCTTAATTTCTTTTGTACAGTAAGAATGTCAGCACTTGGCTGCCTATGGTCGTGGGATAGTTAAGATTATATAATATAAACACCTTTTGTAAATCCAAAGACAATATGCAAATATTGAAATAATATTATTATTTCATCAATACTTGAGTGAACTTCTTAGTGCGGCAAGTATGTCAAGTGTTATTCTTTTTTTTTTTAAGCTTTTTTTTAAAGCTTTTATTTATTTATTTTTAGAGAGAGGAGAAGGGAGGGAGAAAGAGCAATGTATGGTTGCCTCTCACATGGCCCTCACTGGGGACCTGGCCTGCAACCCAGGCATGTGCCCTGACTGGGAATCGAACCGGGACCCTTGGTTCCCAGCCCACACTCAATCCACTGAGCTACACCAGCTGGGCTCAAGTGTTATTCTATTTCTTATAAGTATTAAGAAAAAAGTGGAAATTAAAAGGGGCTTACCCAAAGTTTTATAAAACACTAGAGAATGTTCAGGATGTTCTTAATTTCAGGATTGAAGCAATATTACAATGTGATAAGAACTGAATACATCCCTTTCCTAATGACAGGCCCAAAGTTCTCTGAATGTAGGAAAAAAGGTTAAAACAGAGGGGCTGTAGATTATAATAACTGAAAGACTTGATAAATAATGAATGATTACTCATTGTACATGGTGCTTTTATTTCAGGAATACTTCCGAGACCAAGTAAAGCCCGTTGCAGATACTCTGTCATGGAATGATACTGGAGACCACCTCACAAAGTGATTTTTTACATTTTTTAAATGAATATCCATTCAATATCTGTCTGTTTGTTTTAAATTGTGTTGAAATGTGCATCAGGCCCACCTTCCTGTGTGTTTGTTTTCTAAGGTTGCTCCGTGCTTCCGTGCTAGGGCTCGCCTGCAAGTTGGGAGACAAAGAAGCCTTGGACAGTGCTTCCCAGTTATTTCAGCAGTGGCTCACTGGGACCGTAAGGTGACTGCTCACCGTGTTTTCATTTCTGGAAGACTTGAAATTGTGAAACAAAAAATTAAAATTTTTGAAACACGGTTTGTTCTTCTAGGATTCCTGTAAATCTCAGGCTTCTGGCGTATCGGTATGGCATGCAGAGCTCTGGCAATGAGACTTCATGGAACTACACTCTTGATCAATACCAGAAGACTTCATTAGCTCAAGAAAAAGAGAAGCTGCTGTATGCATTGGCATCTGTGAGGAACATTACTCTTTTGTCAAGGTAACTTGGGGCTTTTTTTTTTCACTTTTATGAGTGGTATTTGATGGTTTTTGTGTCACACTCTCTTCTTATAGATGCGATTAAAGTATATTTTTCCAAGAAAATCTATTAAAAATGACTTTCCCTGCAAGAAACCATCTATCTGTATAATAGTGGCTTAAACAGTAAATAAGTGTAATCTCATATGGAAAAATTCAAAAGGTAGACAGTTTTCAGTTGTGTGCAGGGGTTCAATATTCATCCCAGACCAAGGCTCTGTCCTCCTCAGCATGTTGGATGTCTCCTGACCTCCAGAGTTCCAGCCATTTTGTCTTCATACATGTACTCGTATGTTCAATGGAAGCGGGACAGCAGCAGAAGCGTTCCTCCTCACAAAGCTCTGTCTTTCATGTTAAGAGATCAGTTACCTCCACTTCCCCTCACAATCCAGGAGTGGGTCACCCTTGATCATTCTTGGTCATACTCTGGGTCTACCCCATGATCATTTGTGGACAAGGATGAACTTGAATTGTTTGACTGGCTTGGATCAGTCATGCTGCCCTGGAGCTGGGATGGGAGTCTAGTGTTCCTAGGATCAAGGACAGCTTGATCCAAGCCCAGAACAAAACTGGTGTCTCTCACAGAGGAGTGTCTGCCACAATATGCATACATGTGCAAATAAAGTACATTTACGATTCACTCAAAAGGTATAAAGACTTCTTGAAGTTTATCTATGAATCTTCTACTTCATGTCTATGCCCCAAGTCAAGTAACTTCTGCCTTAACTCATTTTTTGCTTAGTTATGGTTTCTGAGTTATTTATTAATTTAACCAAATCTTATGTTATTGCTTTGTGTAGGCATGTAGATTGTGGGACTAAAATTGAATATGATAGGATATCTACCCTTGAAAAACTTCAAGGTTCACGAGAGAGGCAGAACGTAAATTATAAATTACAAATACAATGACCAGTTTGTGATGACTGCCAGGAACTGTTTATACCTGACAGGGCCAACAAAGCGCCGTCGCCATCTTGCTTCAGGGCTGTGTGCCCGTTCTCCTGCTCTCGGCCCTGGGGTAGTCTGCCAGGAGCTCGGTCATCCAGACCGCCCCCAGAGCATCGCACCCATCTGTTGCTTGGATGGCATTGCGCTGATTGTATCTGATGAGCAAATTAGCAAATACTTAGATGCCTTACTAGACTCTTGTGAACTAAAGGGTAAAAGATAAATTGCACAAAAATTCAGGGGCCCACTACTCCAGTGCTGTTGCTGGAAGTTCTATGTTGAGATATTCCCTCCATATACAGCCATGGCACAAACTTAATGAAAATCTATTGATTTGGTCACTTAATCTATCGAATTAGACGTACTTGAATTATAGTATAATCATAGCCAACTTAACTACACAGGTTATGTTAAGGGATTGTTTCTTACAATCAGTGAAAGAACAAATGAGACTTAACTGTTATCCCGCAGAAATCAGAGCATAAATACTTCCCCTTAACTTACTGGCTTCTTTTGTATAGGTCAGTGGGATAAGAGGTAAGTAGACACAATGCTTCTATTCAATAGATAGGATTATTTTTTACTTTTGTTATTTATTGGGGTGACATCAGTTAATACAATTATATAGGTTTCATGTTTATAATTCCATGATACGTCACACAAAGTCAAACCTTCTTCTGTCACCATGTACTTGATCTCTTTACCCTTTAAGTCCCCCCACCCCCCTTCCTTCTGGTAATCAGCACACTGTTGTCTGTGTCTATGTGTTTTGTTTGTTTTCCTTGTTTATTTGTTGCTTTCATTTTTGTATCCCACATGAGTGAAATCATATGATTCCTGACTTTTCTTGTCTGACTTATTTTGCTTAGCATGATATTCTCAAGTTCCGTCCATGTTGTCACAAAATAATTAATAGTTAAAATTGTGGTTTTTTATTGTCTTTAGCACTTTCAAAATAATTCAAGTTTTAATGTTTCTGTAGTTTACATTTCCCTAGTCCTCAAAATTTATAGGTTGCTTTTTTAAAAACAGTTAAACATTTTAGAAAATTTTAAGTTGTGTTTTATTATTTGTCATATGTAATTGGTTGGTTGGAGCCCCAAGAATTGAATTACAGGAATGAAAGCTATGTTCTATTGGAATTTAGCTAAGGATGAATGAACGTTAAAAGTTCACTTTGAATTTTTGGCTTCTCTTAGGTACTTGGATTTGCTCAAGGACCCAAACCTTATTAAAAGCCAGGATGTGTTTACAGTCATCCGATATATCTCGTATAACAGTTATGGGAAGACCATGGCCTGGAACTGGGTACAGCACAACTGGGAGTATCTCGTCAGCAGGTGGGATGCTCAGATAATGGGCTGTCGTTCTCCTGGTTGCATACAGTCTGCAGTCCCTTCTCTCTTTACTCCACTGTCCCTGACGTGTATACAGTGTCTGAAATGGCATATTACCAGAGGTAAAGGGTCATGGTATTTTCCTTCCAGGGAAGCAATGTACTAATTAATTTTCCTCATAATTTATTTTTGAAAAGTATTCCACCTCATCTGTAGAATTCTGAGATCTGGAGAGATGCCTGAATCACATTACTTTTAGTTTGGTTAAAACAAGTTAATATAATTCTGCCTATTGTGGTAGTACCTAGCCTAATGCCAGGCATGTATTTAGTTCTCAATCAATATTTAATGAAAACTAAGTGGAAATTCTGATACCTGGGTTCAAATTAGAGTTCTATATCTTACTGGGCTCATATGAATAATAAATTTTATCTCCCTTGACCAGATAGTTAAACTTCAGGTAATTTGAAAAGTTCTTAAAAGGAATCTACACTTCCCAGGCAGTAACTGTTTTCATATATGGAAAACAGAAAATTAACTAAAGAAATTATTTCCCAATTTTTTAAATTTCTTCAGCCCCCATACAAATAAAATATTGCTATTCTTGGTCCTGATTCTCTAAATGTAATGCCTATTTTCCATTAAAAGGATATTTCTTTGATAGAGCAAAAAATAAAATACAGATTATATATCCCAAACAAATATGAAAACACTGACCGGAAGACCTTCACCATCTGAAATCCCCACACCAAGAAAGAGCCTGTTAGCCCCTCCTGGCCTCTTCCGTCTTCCGTCAACACGGCCTAGTTGACTGCCTTGTCAGAAATGTTAGCTGTGACAACTTTTCTTTATGTTCTCTTTTCTACCCTACAATTCACCAGAGTGCCATCATGTTGATTCATATTTCCCATCCTTCTGAGATCCAGATTAAGTCTGTAGCTCTCAACCGAGTTATCCTACATTGTTTTGCTTTGTTTTTGCCTATTTGTGATAAATTTTTGCCTTTTTTATTCTTGCCATGATTGATAGTAACCACTCACCCATCTCTATGGAGATTGATTGGCGTGCCTACACACACGCATGATACTTTGTTCGTCTGTTTATAATTGTTCAATAAAATGCGTGGTTCAGAATTAATAAATCTAGGTATTCAGAACATGTTATCCAGGGGTGACAGTTCATATTATACAAGGTAATACCTTTCATTTTGAAAGATATATGCCCAGTGACAAATACTGTGTATTTTGTTTTAATTCAGAAGACTGTAAAACTTTTATTGGTGTATGCTGCACGAAACCTATGTAGATGAAAAATAATGCTTACTTTTGAATTATTGTGAAAAGACAAGTAAATAATGTTCATTTTGCCAACTATTTATTACAAGGCTTATTTAAATAGCTCTGGTGTATTTTATTTCAAATAATGCACTTTTCGCTTTTAAAAATTAGTTCATTGTTATTCCTCTTAAAAATTAAGAAGTAGAAAAAACAGATGTTATCTTGTCATAAAAGTTATAAACATCTGGCCTTAAAATAAATCTATTAGACATAATACTGAATTTTTTTTAACAAAAATGAATTGATAAAAGATTTCCAGTGCTAGTTCCAAAACCCTCACTCAAGGGTTTTAGTATTTCTTCACAGTCTAGGAGTCTAATTCTCAAAAAGTATTATTTCAAAGAGCTCAAACATAAAATTATGTAATAACCACATGACGGACACATGCACCCAAGATGCCCAGTACTAATTATGACTAGTTTGAATAAATAAAACTTTCCCATGAATATTGGATAGGGCAAATTAGCAGAAATGAACCAAGTTTTATCCAAAATTTCCAAACTCTTGAACATTATCCAGACTTCAAAATGAGTGGTTTTATTGCCTCCATTTCTGAACAGTTTATTGTCATTCTACAATAAATAAGCTCCTTTTCATAAAGTTTTTGTCATGTGATTTTTATGACAACTGATAGTCACATTACTAATGTCCTTTTCCAGTTTCAGACTTAAGCACAAAGTTCCAAAGATACTTCCGAATTTTTTTGCTTTTACTTATTTACTAAACTCTTAGATGAAACTGTGAAGTTGGATGAACCCAATAAATAAATAATGTGATGTGGTAAAGTTTGCTTTTAATTTACGACTCTAGCTGAAAAATTAAATCAATGGAATATGACTGAAACCATTCAAACACTACCCCATAAACAAAATAATTTGAGAAACAAAAGTTTTGTATGTGTCAAAATCATTTATTTTGAGAAAAATAATACTTATGTAAATAATAAGTCTAAGAAGTTTATTTTCATATAAATTCTTATTTTAGTTTTAAAAGTAATATGATAGATGTATAATATATTTCTTCTTAAATGTTATACTTTATTTGATACTGGTTTCTTGGGTATGAATATGTTTGTTCTTAAAATTCCAGTATTTATACAGGTAGTTGCAGTTTTTTTATTCAGTGTCTTCATTGCTAGTTCCCAAATATACCCTTTAATTTTTAGTCTGTAAGAACAAAACAGAGGAGGAATATCACAGAAATTATAGAAGCTTACTGATAAAAAAATATTTTCTTGCCTGTAATTAGCAGACTTTCTTTTAATCTATAGACTATCGTGATAGCAACTTAAGTGTAGTTTCTTTTTTTAAATTCCCGTTTTCTTATTATGAGTTACTGTTTTGTATAAAATGCAGGTGAGCAAAATTAAGGATATAAAAGCCACCCATAATTCCACCTAGAAATAACCCCTGTTGTCACACTGCTGTTTTTTCCTTGAGTCCGTTTTTTAGGAGAAATAATCTGGTTCCCTGTTTTCATGGATCTTAGAGTCTAGTGATAGAGACCAATATTAACTTGAGAATCCCACAAATTCTTGTGTACTTAAAATTGTAATAATTACAAACAGAAGAGGTTCAGAGCGCCCTGAAAGAGTATAAAGGGAAAACCAACCAAGTCAAGAGAAGTTGGAGGTGAAGGGCTTTGCTAAAGGAAGTGATGGTTGTGTTGAATGCTGAAGGAAGGGCCGGAGTTAACTGGGTGAGCAAGAGCTGAAGCGTTCCTGGGTGAATGCTCACTATCAGGACAGAGGAAAGGTAAGTGCCCAGCTTTGCAGGGTCATGTTAAGATTTGAGCTTTCGTTCTAAGAGTAATAAGTCACTAAAGGGTTATAAGTAAGAAAATGAAGTGTTCAATTTTACTTTGAAAAGAAAGCTCTGGTGCTGAGGGAAAGCACAGACCTAGATGGGGGCCAGGGTGACTTTGGGGAAAGCAGTTGGAAAGATATCGCAGTAGGTTTGGCAAAAGATAATGGTAGATTGGACTATGGATGTAATAATGAAGATGAAGACATAAGAACAGCATTTAGAATTGGGTGGTAGATTAGAAATGGGAAACAAACATGAGGTGTCAAAGACAATGCCTAGATTTCTAGAAAGATAAGATTCGCAGAAGGAGAATGATGAATTCAGTTTGTTACATGTAACGCTTTTGATTCTCTTTCAAGATGTTTAAGTGAAATTTGTTTCAAGGAGGTTATAGTTCCCTGTGAAATGGAACTTAAGGTTTAAGTAAACTGAAGACTGAAAAATACTCATTAGATTTGTTGGTGTAAAAGCTATTGTAACTCTAGAAAAAGTTTTCCAGTGGAATGATGGGAACAGATCTCAAAATAAAACGGAAGAAAGAGTCAGGGTTGAGAAGATAGAGACAATAACTGTAGAGAAATATCTCGAAAAGTTTGACTATAAATGGGAAAATGAGAAAAAGGAAATTGAGAGAGATGCCAGATCAAAGGAATTTTTTTTTAAATTATGGGAGATTATTTTGGTATGTTTAACATGTTTAAAAGCTGGTGAAAAAGATCCAGCGAAGAATGAGAGATTTAATATGTAAGGCAGAAAAAATATTTTTAAAATAAAGTTTTTAAGAAAGTGGGAAAAGCAGGAACCACAACACAGATGATAGGAGGAAAATTGGTATGTTTGTATATTTGTAGGAAAAGAGATATAGGAGTTACTATGTATGTTTTCAGTGAAGTAAAAGGCATGGTCATCTTTTTGGGGAGGAAGGAAAGAGGGGAGTGTTCAGAGGTTGGAAGAGAGTGTAAACATTTGAAAAAAGCAATTCAAAGAGGAAGAAGAGGAGTTGGCCAGAGCAATGTAGGAGGGTTGTCAAGGTGGAGAGCTTATTTAAGATAGATATCCATGAATTTATAGTGAGACATTGTAGGGACAGGTGGGTGACCTCCCTTGATAGAACTTGGCCACTTGGCACAAACACAGAGAAAACCGCTGTTGATTTCATCTAAAGCTGGAGTTTTGCTAGACACAAACAATTGAAGTATAAGGGAATGAAGACCAATGTGGTTTAGTTGGTTGGGCATTGTTCTGCAAAGCGAAAGGTCGCTGGTTCGATTCCCAGTCAGGACACACGCTTGAGTTGAGGGTTCAGTCCCCAGACAGGTCACATATGAGAGGCAAACAGTAAGTGTTTCTCTCTCACATCAATGTTGTTCTCCCTCTCTTTCTACCTCCATCTCCCTCTCTCTAAAAATAAATAAATAAAATCTTTAAACATATATAAGGGAGTTCAGGACTGAGGCAAAAATGTTATTGAAAATGGTAGACTGTGAAATCTAAACTATATAGGGAAATAAGCTAAAGAAAAGGAAGAGCTGATGGTCCAGGGGAAAAGTAGGAGTAGCGATGCCTGAAGGGCCAGAAATCCCCAAAGGGCCAGGTTAAGGGAAACTGAATGGTAAGTTATGTCATGGAGGGTACATAACAAATCATTCTGGAGGAAGGGTACTTAAGGATGATCACAAGTTATGACAATGGGAATTGATGGCTGAAATAGAGTAAAGAAAATATCACTAAAATTGAGGAAGTCAAGAAATAAAGGAGCCAAGATGTGATAATGATTGTCCATGTGAACCTTGTAATTGCCCAATATGATCGAACAGCTTGGAGTTAGGTACCAAAGTGTATCATAAGTGAGGTGAGGAGGAATAACCTGGAGGAACGTATGTTTTTAACAATAGTGAGAGAAGAATGGTCTGGAAGCAGCAACGGGAAGCTCGGCACACCTATTCCATTTTTGACCTGGTGCTACAAAGGGTGTGGGAAAATAAACATTCCCCAGACACGAAGTGGTGTTCCCTGGAAAGGGATATTTCCAGAGAACTGGGCTGAAGGCTTGAGGAGACTGGGGCGCCCTAGGAAGCTAAGACAGAGGTACACAGCGGTACACATTACGGGGACAATGTTGAGAACAGTTGCCTCAGTCTTAGATTTTGGGTAATGACCGATGACATTAAGTAAGGGAAATTGCTTGCCTTAGACTTCTAAGACAAAAGATGAAAGACGTGGTGGGTTTAAATTCAGTGGTGTCCGTGACAAGAGTGAACATTGGACCTAGTGCACTGAAGATCATGGTTAATTATTAGAACTTTTTGACTTTTACACATTGGTGTATTTTCTCTTTATATTTCTTTTGCCAACTACTGATTCATTATTTTGCTGATTTCAGGTTTGCACATTTCTCTCTCTCACTAAATTAAAGGATTCTTTATATAGGGGAAACATTTGTTCTTTTTACATCAAAGTAATAAATTCTGACTTTTAGTTTGATAGCATTTTTAGTATAAAACTTTTTTGAAAGTGTATGCGACAAACTTTATCAATTTTTATCTTTTTGGTTTCTGCTTTTGCTGTGTGATAATTTTTAATGTAAAATTTCTCCTTCTGCTTGTTTCTTCATCTATTAATGTATTTCATTTTATCCTTCCCTAACATTTCCGCAGTTCACATTTTTTAATTATATTTTATTGACTATGTCAGCCCTAGCTGGTGTGGCTCAGTGGATTGAGCGCCACACAAAGTAAAAAGGAGACGTTTGCATCTAGAGCAAAGACTTAAAGTTCTATGTGCTTATATTCTCTTTTACTCCCCTAAATTGCTCTTCAGGTACACACTCAATGACAGAAACCTTGGCCGGATTGTCACAATAGCAGAGCCCTTCAACACTGAACTGCAGCTCTGGGAGGTATGGAGACAAATTCCTCTGTAACTTGTCTTAGAAGGGACAAAATTAAACTTTTCTATAAAACAGAGATGGTGTTCTTTTCTATTCAGATCAGAGGAACAAGGAGAAAGAAATCATTCTTGTGTCTAATTCAATGTATACCTACTTTTTTCTAAACTGAAAAAATATCAGATAAGCAAGAAACAGACAAAGTTTAAAATCTGAGAAGGGCAAGCGTTAGGAGTTTTCATGGGATCGTTTGGCTTACCAACGCATAAACCCTAGGCCATTCCTTTCCTGGTCATTGTTACCCTGGAATAAAAGTTGGTCAAGATATGATTCCTTTCAAAATTCATGGTTTTGGAATTTCAAAACTTAACCCAAATCTTTTAGGTTTCGGACATCTCAGTTCCCTGAGGGAAAAATGTATATTAATGTCGTGCACATTGTATGAATTTCAGTATCTGTTTATTAGATATTGGAGTGTCAACATTCTTCTGTGTGCTAAGAAACAAAATAATTCTTTTTTTTTTAATGGCAAATCGTTGAGTTTTAAGGAGAGTTCTGGAGGAACTTGGGAGGATAGAACAATTTTAACAGATTTTTTTAGGAGTCCTTAATAAGTGAACCGAAAGTATATTAAAATGCTCCTGACTCCTGCAGGGAAAGGCTAAGCAAAGCCATCAGTCCGCAGACCAGATTTTCCAGGCACTGCCCTGAGGCATGCACAAAAAATAGAGAAACCAGCAGGAGCAGGAATGGGCATGCCAGCTGTTAGTTGCTGCCCTCCTTCCCCAGTATGTTAGTCTCCTGTGGCTTGAGGCTCTGCTGGGCACCCAGAGCCATGGGTGATCGTGGCTGTTCTGAGAGACGGGCTCAATCTAAATGACGGACCGAAAGATATATCTCAATGTTGTGTAGTGATCCCGAGTTTCCAGGTAGGAAGAAAACCAATTCAGTTTTGTAAATGACATTCTTGAAGACGAACTGGGCTTTAAAATGACTTGCTTATTTCCCTCTCTTTCACAGATGGAGAGTTTTTTCAAGAAGTATCCAGAAGCTGGTGCAGGAGAACAACCGAGGGAGCAAGTGCTGGAAACAGTGAAAAACAACATTGAGTGGGTAAAACAAAACAGACAGAGCATAACGGAGTGGTTTGGGGATTTACCGAGGAATGGTTCAAATAACCTATTTTAATTTTGTGACTCTGTTGTTTCTACTACTAAGTGACCTGATATCCAAGCACCATGGGGGGAACCTTATACATAGATTCTGCTTTTTCTGAGTATTATGTTTTATGTTTTATAAAGCTTTAAAATTGTTTGTCTTTGTTTATGAAAGAAGCTACAAAAAAGGAGTTATTGTGCTCAGGGATTTCTTCTAAGTGTACTTCATAGGAGATTCTTTTCAAAGTGAAGAGAATGTAATAGCCATTTTAATGTCTTTAAAAATCATTCTTTGTATCTCAAATCTGTGAAAATAGAACAATTTGGTCTTAGCTTTACATTTTCAGTACCAAAGAAACACCACTAATCTTTTCTCCTGATTGATTTTTAAAGTTGAATACCAGTACTTGAGGGACCAATATTACATCTTAATCTTTATTTTATTATTCAGAATTATACAGATCTAATACCATTTTATTCACATATGTCTTATTCCTTTAAATCCTACCAAAGAACTGAGCTTAAATGTTACTCAAGGATTGCATGAATTAGCCAAAGAAATGGCTGACCGTGGCCTTTGCTCTTGTAACATCAACAAGAGAACTCTCCTCTCCTTTTTAAAATAAATCTGAATGATTATCTTGAAAAAGTATATATTGTTTTTCAGTGTCACTTTACTCTTGAATAATAACAACTGCAGTGTTCCCCGAATAATTCAGCACAACGCAACTCTGATTCAAGAACCCCGCCTTTTTCATGCCTGGTACTCCATCAGCCCGTTCCATTCCCTGCAAAGCTCCCTCAAATATGCTATGAAATTAGAGGGAAGATAGTGCTTAACTCTGCTCCATGGACTTTAGAGGAAAAAGGCTGAATAATTGGAAACTGGTCAGGAAGAAGCAAAGGCTGATTATTCTATAACACTAAATGGAATTAAAATTTAGCTTCAACCTAACCTAGCAATCTAAGTGTGAAAACGAGGAAACACATGGACGTCTACAGCATGACTCTGCATATCTGAGGCTATATCTTCTTATAGTAACTTTTATGCATTAACCCCTATCCTAATCCATACAGAATAGCCCGGATCAAATTTAAATCCGTGACTTGATTAAAGACATCAGTTATATTTAATATGGTACTCGATGCCTAGTAGATCCACAATTTAAGTCCAATAAGTAGAAAAGAAGGTAAATTACTATGTCCCAGTCTTCTATCTTTAGAAAAATCTAAATTTATTTAGAACCTTCAGAAGTGTAAAATCATATAATATTGGCTTGATGGTAATTGAAGCACATGAAAACAATCAAAGTTTTGGCATTGCCTTTATTTCCATAACAATGCGCCCTAATCAAGTCCAGGCAAACTGTGTAAGCTCTCTTACTGCTGTCTCTCAACGATCATTTTCTCAACCTACACAGCTAATCTGACAAATTTACCTGCAGACTGGGAAGGAATCAAAAGATAAAAACGAAGAACTTTCCAGACCAACACTTAAAAACTATTATTTTAAATTACTCCAGAAGAAAAAACACAATAACATCCTAAGTCATCAGGAAAACGACACTATGCACTTCAAATTAACCACAATCAAAACCAGCACTTGAAGTCTAATATTGGTTCAAGTATACAAATAAGGAAGTCAGATGGCTTATTCTTCAGCTTTATGTAATAAATGAATTTTTAAAGGAAAAAATATACGATGGTAAGTAAAACAGATTTCAGCTTGTCTACTAGCCGTTCTGTTTCATCTATTTGAAGCACTAAAATTGAGAAAGAACTGTTTAGTCTCTTTACCCCACATGAAGAAGAGCTGTGCTCACTTTACCATAATTAATTCACCAGCCCACCAGGCCTTCTCTCTTTTTTTATTTTTTATTTTTTTATTTTTAAATCCTCAGCCAAGGATATGCTTGTTGATTGTAGAGAATAAGGGGAAGAGACAGAGAGAGAGAGAGAGAGAGAGAGAGAGAGAGAGAGAGAGAACATTGACGTAAGAGAGAAACTTCTGGTGCCTCCCTCATGCACCGCAACCAGGATCAAACCCGCAACACTTTGGTGTACGGGATGATGTTCCAACCAGCTGAGCCACCTAGCCAAGACGACGGCATCTGGTTTTTAAAAGGCTGATGACCAATAGACAGACCTGTGCCAAGCACAACTTACTGCTGTACTCACTTGGTTTTGTCACAGTTTTCACAGGGGAAAATTTCGTATGTTGTTTTCAAAAACGAAGCACAGTAAAACCATCAACTTTAAAAGCATAAGTGGAAAAATGATCAGCAAGGTCACGCAGCTAGAGGCACAGCCGGTGGTGCTGCCTTCCCTCTGGGCAGCCTGTTCCTGTGCTTCGGGTCATTGCTGTGCGCCCACGTGAAATAAACCGGAAGTTTAAATAATGAGCCAGGAATGTAAAAGTGACAAGCAAGGAAGCCCTGGGAAGCAAAGGTATACAGCTGGGTTGAAGGCAGGGGTATTCCTACAGTTTACCCTCCATGTTGTGAAGTACTAGTCCAAAAACAGATAAATATGAGATGGGAACACAAATCTCGAATAGTAATTCTCAAAGGAGATTAGGGATAAAGAGTGATAAAAGAAAAGTTACCTATAGAGCTTTCCAAAACGTTGTTAAATAACAATATCAAACAATTTTTAAATTTGCCAGGTACTATTCTAAACACCAGCACCGCAAGGGCCTTGATTTTTACATTTAAATTTTACAAAAACCCCATGACATGGGACCGTTAGTACATTTTACAGATGGAGAAACTGAGAGAAGTTAGAGAACTTGCCCGAGGCCATGAAAGTAGTAGCTGGCACCAGCCAGGATTTGAACCCAGGAAGTTTATCACCAGAACCTATGTTCTTAACCACCATGTCGGAGGAGAAAGACACGTGTTAAAGTTGGGATGATCTGGGTTTGAACGGCAGCTACTTGACAGTCCAGTGCCCTTAATCTCTGTATTGTTCAGTTTCCTCATCTATAAAGTAGAGATAAAAGTGATAACTACCTCAACGAGTCGTGAGAATTAAATGCAAAAATATATCCAAAGGATGCATGTATGGGAAACAACCGTTCAGTAAACCTTAGATACGTTAAAATAAAAAACTAATGAAGGCCAGCCTTGAAAACACCCTGAGCGGTCAAAACCAGTTTAGTCACATAAGCAAAGCTTAATTTACCTTCGTTTCCAGGACTAACTTGACCTGGGTCATTTCTTGTTTATACCTCCAGAAATCATAAACTAAACAACGTGTTTCCCAAGGTTGATATGAGGTAGCCACTAACCAATTCCCTGTTCTGTAAGAAAATTCTAGTATTATAACCAATCACTCTGAAAAATAAACAGGCACTGCCTTCTCAATATATAAGCTGTCTTATAACAATTTGCCTCTGAGCTTCGTTCATGTTTTGGTTAGAGTGCTCCTGGTCCATGGACTATCTTTCTGGTGTGTGCACAATAAATTTTTACTAATTACTATTTCAGTGGTTAATTGGTTTTACTTCAGCTGTTTCTAAACTTTTGACAGAGGCTATTACTATAACTATTATGATTCCTCCAGAAGGCCCCACTTCAGACACTAGTTTGGAAAATATAATACACTTGGTTCAGAAATAACCAGGCCTAGGCACTAAGGAGAGGCAACGCGTCCGACTGTGTCATTGTTCACAAATCATCACTTCCCTCCCTGGGAGAGGATTCCATTATGTCACCCAGTGAAGTCTAGCATGGGTACGTGACGTGCTTTGGCTCGTGAAACGTGAGGGAAGGTGATGTGTGTTGATTTCAGGCAGAAGTGTTCAGAGCCAGCAGTGGTTTGCCATGTTCTACGTGTTCCCTCTGCCACTAGATGCAGCAGTGCTCCCAACAGAGGCTGCTTGTGTAGCCCGAACGCAGAATGGAAACATCATGGAGCAGAACTTCAGCAACACAGCGCACGTGCATTGTGAATGAGAAGTACCCTTTGTTACTGTGATGCACTGAAATTTCGAGGTTGTCTGTTACCCCAGCATAATCTCGCCTCACCTGCCTAAGGCAGACACCACGCTCACGTGGTGCCCTGCCACAGTTATTTAGTTACTTCCAGCCCTTCCTCCTCCTCCCTCTACCAGGGTTAGCAACTTTGCCTGATGATTTTCGTAAGACCTGCAAGCTAAAAATAGTTTTTACTTTTAAAATGGTTGAAAAATCAAAAGAAAAGTAAGAGTTCATAGCATGTGAAAATTATTTGAAATTCAAATGTCAGTGTCCTTAAAGTGTTGTCGGAACGCAGCCACACACACTCATTTATGGATGGATTCTGGCTACTCTCCTGCTGCAGCGGCAGCGCTGTGTGGTAAGGCCCACAGGGCCTGAAGTATTTACTGTCTGGGTCTTTCACAGAACAGGTTTGCCCACCCCCGCAGGGTCTCCTCTTCACTCCTTTCCTTTTGCATTCCATTCCCCTCCCCCACCCCTTCTTCTTCCATTCTCTAGATAAGGGTTTCTCGCTGTTGACTTGTGGGGCCTGTGGATTGTGTTGTGGAGGGCAGTCCTGCCCGTGGTGGAGTGCTTAGCAGCGTCCCTGGCTTCTCTGCCCTCCAGTTGCCAGTGGCACCTCCCCACAACCAGAAATGTCTCCAGACATTGCTCAATGTCCTCTAGGAGGTCAAATCACCCCCCATTGAAAATCACCGCCTAACCTTGAACTTGTCCATAGATGTTGCAGTATTATTTAGCCATCCCACAAGGCAGGCGAGGAGAATGCTGCAAACGGAGAGCGATTATGCTTGGAGTTCAGTAATTGAAGAACTAGGGAGAGGGAAAGAGGCCTGGGGGAAAGAATGGTAATGAAGAGAATACTGGGTAAAGCATTCATTCAAATAACTAAGATTTATAAAGTGCCTGTTACATGACAAACCTTGTTTCAGGTACTGGTTGTCCTAGATTTAAGAGTGAATTTAGAGGACAACAGAAAGAAAAATTGGAAAAATTGAGTCAGGGTAGCAGTGGAGCAGGATGAGACAAATGGGCAAGGAGAGTGCAGGAAGGCAGCGGCTAACTCCAGCAATCGGCAATATTATGACCTGATACTCCAGTAGAGAGCCCTTAAATAGTCATATTTGCTACATATATAAATAAAATGTTTAGGATCTGAGACACTTTAAATAGATTTAAAGATGTGCTAGATATTGTCTACTGTCACTGGGCCACCATTTCTACCACCTTCTATGTATGCTCTTCCTCTATTGCCAGGCTGGGATCTTAAAAATGGCATCTCCTAGGTTTCTGTGTGATTTACCAGTATGTTCTGCTGTCATTATGCGCTTGCATAAGACTTGGAAGGAAAAAAGAGAAGGAATATCAGAGAACACTTTCGAGGACAGTGCAGGGGAAAGCAGTTACGGGGGTAGACATGAGTTGGGAGCCTCTGGATACTACACTCTTGTGTATGTGACATTTCTGTGGTGCAGGGACACTCTGATGTGACGCTAGCACTTCCTCACTTCTGGATGACATGGGGGGTTTCTGGTATCTGGGTCAGAAGAGCGGTGATATGCATGCAACCTTGAAGCCGGGAGCCTGGCAGTGACCCTCTAACTTCTATTTCTCCAGATCCTTTAATGATCTGTAAGTGGCTAATTCCCTGAAAGAATCCTTTTCTGCTTGGAACATCTTGTGTATTTCCTAAACTGGCCCTGGAATGATACAAAGTGGAACTACAGGTTTTGTTTGCTTTCTATTTTCATTTCCCCAGGGCTCCTTTCCTGCCCATTGCCCTTAAGATATAACAAGATGCAAGGTGCATCCTTTATTTGGAAAAGATGAATGAAACAGACTGACTCGCAAGGAGTCCACTCAGGACCTGAAAATTTTCAGAATATGGAAAAAGTTATGATAGACAGTATTTAGAACATTTTCCCTGTATAAAGGAAAAGGAGCTGGAACGGTGTGTTCCCTTTTGTGGGGGGTGCACACAGGTACATTGGAAAGTACCAGTGATAAACATTCCCTCAGATGTTAAATGTAGAGTTGCCAAGTGACCCAGTAATTCCATTCCTAAGGATATACCTAAGAGAATTGAAAACACATGCCTACACAAGAACTTCTATATTAATGTTCATAAATAACCAAAAAGTGGAAATATCCAAACTGTCCATCAACTGATAAGTGGATAAACAAAAGGTGATACCACCACACAATGGAATATTACTTGGCCATAAAAAGAAATAAAGTAATGATATATACTTTAACGTGGATGAACCGTGGAAACACGCCAAGTAACAGATGACAGTTACGAAAGACCACACATTCTATGCCTATGAAATGTCCTTAATAGGCAAATCTATAGAGCTAGAAAGTAGGCAAATGGTTACCAGGGGCGGGAAAGGGATATGTGAAGTGACTGGTAATGCTTCCTTTTTGAGGTGGTGAAAATGACCTAATCCTAGATAACAGTGAGGACTGCACAACCCTGTGAATATACACACAAAAAATCCACTGAATTGTAATACTTTAAAAGGGTTAGTTTTATGATGTATGACTTCCATCTCAATAAAGCTATTATTTAAAAAGTTGTCTTCCTTCCTTGGAGCCTCACTAAACAAAATGCCAGGTGAGCGCTGGATCATGTAGAAGCCTTATATTCTCTGCAATAGTGGCAATTTCCCTTCTGCCAAGATGTAGAAATTTGTCTCCTTAAAATTGTTTCTACTTCCAGATTCAAAAATTTGCCTCCTTAATTCAAAAGATGTTTATATTCTCATTCAAAGATAAAGCTGGATCTTAAATTGAATTTTTCATCATCAGGACTCCACGGGGTCTTGACTAGATTAAAAGTCACAGGGCTGTGTTTCCCCACCTCCCATCCTTCCCACCGCAGCACGCATCCTGAGAGCACATTGGGAAACTCGAGTGACTACTCTACCGAAGCAGAGAACATTAATGTATTTTTGGGTTATGATATATGGGCATTAAAGAAGAAACGTTTTTCTTTCTGCTGGGGCTGCTAAGCCAGCAGATCCTCAGAGCTGATCTATCCACATGGAGAAGCCGAGCAGAAGGAAACAGTTAAGAGTAGAAGGATAGAGTCCTGACTATCACTTGAGCCTCTGAATCTAGTGGCCTGTATATAGTCTGTCCTTAGATCTTTGAAATACATGAATCTATAAGTCTTCTGTACATTTAAATTAGTTTAAATTGAGTTTCTCTCACTTTCAATGAAAAGAGCCCCGATACTATGTTGCTTCACATTCTACCCCCAACCCCCCCCACACAGACACAAATTAATTATGTAACTAGGGGAGAATGTTATAGAAAATAAATTACTAAGGCTAATTGAAAGGGTCAACAATTTTTACTGGATAAAAGCAAGAAAGGAGAAAAGAGAAGGAAGAAGAAAGGGAAAGGACAGAGGAAAGGAGCACTTCATTTGAAAAGGAAGGAAATAGAAGAGACATGTCATAATTATCATCACATATCAGCATGTAAAAGAAGGAATCTTCTAATTTGTCTTCCAATATTCCTAAAGGCAATTTTCCCCTCCATTTTAAAACAGAGGTAAAATTTTATATAATAGCCCTGGTTATTAAGATCAATGTAATAGTTATTACCATCCAAACAAAGGCAATTAATCATTGATTTTCTAGAACCATGCTAAAAACAAGCAAACCTCTCCCTGCCCCAGGGGGGGAAAAAAACCCAACTAAGAATAGATACTGAAGGAAGAAAAGTTACGTGAAGAAAAACCATTAATGAAGAAGGATGAAGCACATTAGTCTAGAAAAGATTGGTTTGTTAATTTTACCATGTGTCATGTTACATTATGTATTTTTAAATACCTAGGGAGAATTATACATGTCTAATTAAGAGAATATAATCTAAAGAAGGATAAGGTCCAGGGGTGAGAGTGAGGGCAACATAGTTTTTACAGAATACTCATAACTCTTATATTCCATACACATAACTTACATAGTCACTATTCCTCTCAACCGGAGTTGTTCTTTTTGTTTTTCTCAGTATAATACATCCTTTCCTACATCAAAAATTATGATTATGAAAAGAGAATTCCCCCAAATTGTACAGAACACTGCACCCAACACAAATTTGATACTGGTTCTTCTCAGGTGCACACACAATGTTCTATGGGACATAAGATAAGATTTAGTACATTTAAAGGAATTTACATCATATCAAATATGTTCTCCACCTACAATGGAATTATGTTAAAAATCAAAAACGAGGAAATTTGGGAAATTTATAAGTACGCACAAATTAAATGACATTCCAAAATAACCAATGGACCAATGAACAAATCACAAGAGAAATCAGACAATACTTTGAGATGAATGAAAACAAAAACACAACACATCAAATCTTACGGGATACAACAAAAGCAGCTCTCAGAGGGAAACTCATAGCTGTGAATATCTATATTAATAAAGAACAAAGCTCTCAAATCAATAACTGAATCTCCCACCTTGACAAACTGGAAAAAGAAGAGGAAACTAAACCCGAAACAACTAGAGAAAAAGAAATGATCAAGATTAAAGTAGAAATAAATCACAATAGAAAATATCAATGAAACCAAAAATTCGTTCTTTAAAAATGATGACAAAATTGACAGACCTTTACCTAGGCTGACCAAGAAAAAATAAGATTTAAATGACCAAAATCAGGAATGGAAAAGGGGTAACACTATCAACCTTACAGAGATAAAAAAAATTATAAGAGAAAACTATGCACAATTGTAAGTCAATAAATTATATAACTTAGACAAAATGAACAAATTCCTAGAAAAATACAAACTATCAAATTGACTTAAGAAGAAATAGACAATCTGAATAAACCTATAACAAGTAAAGAGATTGACTTAGTAATTTTTTTTAAAATTCCCCCCAAAAACCCCAGGGCTAAATGGCTTTCTTAGTGTATTCTACCAAACATTTAAAAAAGTTATTAGGGACTTCCGCCAAGATGGCAGCGTAGGTGGTCGCACTCGCTGCCCGCACATCCAGAATGTCCATACAGTTAATGCAGTAGCAAAAAATAAACAACCAGAACGGACAGAATCGAACTGAAGGGAAGTCCGACACCCAGGAGGTAGGAGAAGACGAACATCCAGGCCGGTAAGCGGGGCAGAAACGGGCGGAGGAGGCAGCGCTCACGGAGGGTCTCACTCGCCGCTACTCAGGCCGCCAGTGCCTGAACAGGGTGTGGCTCCAAACAACGGGTGAATCCCGCAAGCCAGCGACGCTGCCGGAGAGAGGCCAGGGCTGAGCCAGCAGAACCGAGTTTGGCAGAGGAGGCGGTGGGGAGCTGGGGAGCGCAGGAGTGATGGGAGCCCGCGGTGATCGCGGTGATCGGAGGCCGCCATTGCTTCCTCCCAGACCCCGCCCCCAGAGGCAACGTCATCCAAAAAGAGACCCAGGTCGCAGGCATCTGCCAGCTGACAAGTGCACCGAGATAAAAAGAATGAAAATGGCCAAAAACAAGGACCACAACAAATTACAACTAATGGATGACAACATAGTCAACCTATCAGATG
>PVJI01008471.1:0-70988 GCA_004026765.1 Micronycteris hirsuta
TAGAAGCAGCAAGAGAAAAGGAGACAGTTACCTACAAAGGAATTCCCATAAGACTGTCAGCTGATTTCTCAAAGGAGACCTTGCAGGCAAGAAGGGGCTGGACAGAGGTGTTCCAAGTCATGAAAGGCAAGGACCTACATCCAAGAATACTCTATCCAGCAAAGATTTCATTTAGAATGGAAGGGCAGAGAAAGTGCTTCTTAGATAAGTTCAAGTTCAAGAAGTTCATCACCACCCAGCCTTTATTGTATGAAATGTTAAAGGGAGTTATATGAGGTATAGAGGAATATCAACAAGGTAGTGGTAGGGGGAGAGGGTGGGAATAGGGCACAGAACAAGTAGCATAAATGGGAGTTAGAAAACAGACAAGGGGAGGTTAGAATAGTATAGGAAGTGCAGAAGCAGAGGGACTTATGTTTATGACCTATGGACAAAACTAAAGGGTGGGGGAAGGGGGTGGGGGTGAAGAAGGAGGGAAGAGTGGGACAACTGTAATGGCATAATCGATAAAATATAGTTTAAAAAAATAAAGTAATTTATGAAACAACAAAAAAAGAAAAAACAGTTTTGTCTGTGAAACCAAAATAGAGAATTTTCTATTGTGTAAAAAGGATCATGCCTATAAAAACACAGATAGCCAGACTATGAATATTTTCATTGATTTTGCATTTGACTTTTTAGGAAAAGGCTTGTCTGTCCTAATGGGTCATCTAAGGTCCAGTAAAGTTCTGACATTTTTTATTAGCCATAGATGAATAATTACTAAGTTTACATTACTTCAGAATTTTAAATTAGTGACTAATGACACTTTTGAACAATGCGATGATTTCAGACAACACCCCTCCGTGCCCACCCCCCACCCCCAAGCAGGTGAAAATCAAATGTATAACACTTGACTCCCTCCATGGTATCCTTTGGAAATTGGTTTTAGGACCCCTAATAATCTAGGATACCAAATTCTGAGGATGCTCATATCCCCTATATAAAACGGTATAGTTCAGTTGGTCCTAGTGGTATACATACTTTCAAATTGTGGTTGGAAAGCAGAACAGTCATTGATGGATAAAAATCCACATGTAAGTTGACCAGTACAATTCAAACCTTCTTCTAGTGACCAGTATATACTCATTCATTGGATTGTGTACCTTAATATTTTAGGAGTATACAGCCACTGTCTTTTAAACATGTTATGAAATCTTTCCTGAAATCCCATGTAGTTGTAATTTTTGCTTACGGTTGCTAGTGTTTGTTCATTTGTTTTCATTGTATTTGATGTACTGTATTATATTTGTTTTTGGTGTACAACATAATGATCCAACATTTACATACATTATGAAATAATCACCACAATAAGTCAAGTACACATCTGTCACTGTTCCAAGCTATTAAAATAGTATTAACAACGTGCTGTATGCAGTACAGTGCATCTCTGAGACTTATAACTGCAATATTGTACATCTTATTCTCCTTCTCCTTTTCCACTCATCATGCACCCCATTCCCTCTGGTAACCATCAGTTTGTTGTCTATATTTGAGTCTATTTCTGTTTGGTTTTATTTGTTCGTTTTGTTCATTAGATTCCACATATAAGTGAAGTCATACTGTATTTATCTTTCTCTTCTCACTTATTTCACTGAGGTAATACTCTCTTGGTTCTTCATGTTGCTGCAAATGGCAGAATTTCATTCTTTTTCATGGTCACATCTTTACTCATTGTCTATCAGTGGTCACTTTGGTTCATTTCTTTGTGATTTGCCTTGCTGAAATTCGTAACTATTATATAGTCAAACTATGTATCTTTTCCTATAGTAACTTGGGCTTAGGTATTAAGCTTCCAATGTCCTTCTAAATCCTCCCAAAGAGTATAAAAAGTATTTGCTAGTATGTTCTCATACTCTAGTGGTTTAATATTTAAAGTAAAAGGTATAGCTATCATCTGTTTCAAGGATCATTTTGAAACATTTAAACATTATAGAAAAAATATTATTAAAAAAATGAAAAGACCCCAAGTGATAGAATTCAAAATCTATATTATCTTTAAAGTATATTTTTAGATGCATCCTTAGTTATACATAACTGTGTCCGAGTGTCTGTGAGTGTGTATTTGTGTGTGTTGTTCTGTATACTCTATGACTTCAACCCTTCTCATTCCATAATAAAAACATGTGCTTCTTTTTTGTCTCAATTAATATAATTATGCTTCATTATCTCAATGACTTCACAGTTCAACATTGAATGGGATTACTTGAAGAATTTATTAAGCATCTGTTTCCAATTTCTTATTAATTAAACATTTTTAACTCTATTATTTGTGTATGTGTCTGTACCACATACCATTGTCAAATTTCATATTTCATTAGGAGACATTCATATGGTGGAAATTGTTGGACAAAAGAATATTGCAATTTAAAATCTTAATATACAGTTTCTAGCATAAGTAATGCCTGCTTCAGTGTGGTTGGTAGGTTAATAATATGGGTGTAGTAATTTATAGTTTTAGTTTGAACATTTCTCCTAAAATGTCATCGTGTGCTTCAGTGTGATATTGTTATGTTACAGAATTACATGCTTATGATTTTGTAATAAATCAGGTCGCTATTTGTCCCTGACTCTGTATATTTCTAAAAATCACAGTGAATACTGAGCAATTTTCACTTCTAACATCTGCTTAATTGTTACAAACCCAATACTTATTAAAAACATATTTAAATGCCAGACATGTTAGCACACACATTGAAAGTATAAGATTAGATATAATTTAAATTGTGAAGTCTACTAGTTTTTCTTTGAAATGAATGGTCCCACAAAGTATGAATAGCATGTTTCAATAGTTTCTGATGGCTCTATTTAGTTGACAATTATCCTTTTTGGACAAATTTTCATCCTTCTTGATTCATAAAGTTTAGACTTCACTTTTTTTTAAGATTTTATTTTTATTTTTAGAGAGAGGAGAAGGGAGGGAGAAAGAGAGGGAGAGAAATAGCAATGTATGGTTGCCTCCCACATGGCCTCCACTGGGGACCCAGCCTGCAACCCAGGCATGTGCCCCGACCGGGAATTGATCCAGTGACCCCTCAGTTCCCAGCCCGTGCTCAATCCACTGAGCTACACCAGCCAAGGCTAGACTTAACTTTGTACTGCGCTTTTATAGGCAGAACTTGTAATGCCTTTGTAGAGGAATTGAAAGAAAAAAAATCTACCACTTTAAAGCATGTGTATACAGTTTGAAAACGCAAATTACTGTCATAAAAGCCACAGATTCACTCAGGTGATAGTGAGGTTGGTGTTCGAGCACTTGAAGAAGTCAATAGTAGGACATAGATATCCTTAAACAATATGTGCCTGTATCTTGGCCAGTATCCCTAAGGAGAGGCAAAGAATGTATTCTTAGAGAGAGAAAGAAAAATCACAGCATTAGCAAGATCATAAAATAATAGTGTGTTGGTATCAAAAAGTTCGGCCAGCCAGTATGGTTGCATACAAGTTTCTTGCTTGAGCAATTCAGTGACGCAGTAGGTAGTGTAAAAATAAAATGGTTTCAGTAAATGAGAATTGGAAACAGTGTAGTATATTTTTAAGCATTTGCATTTTTTCAATAGGATATAGGGAACTACTAAATAATCTTAAGCAATGGTGTGGTATGGGTTGATTTGAATTACAGAAAACTCTGGCATTTTTGTGGAGACCACAATAGAGGAAGATAGACATAAATGAGAAAGTAGACTGAAGTGGCTTGTCAAATAATACTAGCAACAAGTAAAGGTAGACTGAAGTAACCATTATTAATAGGACAATAAAATTTTAAGAGATAAAATTGACTGGAATTTGTGAAAGATTTATGAGTGGAAGAAGGAGAAAAATGTTAAGGATTACTGGCTTATTTGTTGAATAGGGAAAATTTGATTTACGACTAATTTTAATTTTTGTCAAGAATGTATGATTAAGAGAGACAAGGTAGCAGCAGAGTAAGGTGGAAACTCACCTCCTCCCAGGACCAAACTGGATTATAACTAAATTACAGAACAATCAACCTGAATAACCCATTGAAGTGTAGGTGGAGAGAAGTCTTATATCCAAGACTTTACAGAAGAAACCACATTGACAGTGGTAGGAAGGGTGGAGGTAGGAAAGGGGCTAGCCTTGTTCCCAAGGGCCAATGGTTGAGGACCCGGAGGGAAATCTCAGCTACAAAGGTTTTGCCTGAGGATCATGGGGTCTCAACCCCAATGCGGGCCCCCCATCCCAGAGCACCAGGGCCAAGGAGAGGTACCCAGATAATGTCTGGCTGTGAAAATCAGCAGGGAGTCTTTCTGGAGGGAGAGAAGGGACTCTGCTAATAACACAGGTGTCCTTTGAAAGGGCCCTCTCACCAAATGTCTTTTCCATTAACTCACCTTGGGGTCTGGAGGCCCTGGGACTGAGGAAGCTAGAGTCTCCTGAGGAGAGATTGTGTTTGTGGCTCTGGGCATAGCGGTGAAGGGACAGCCACTAGGGTTGCTGTGCAGAGTCTCAAATCGAAACACCATATTTCTTGGGTGGCGCACTCCCTGCATTGCAGCATCAGTCTGGGAGGCGGGAATAGCTCCGTCCTCTAGAATTCCTGTGTCCACGCCCTGTGGAGCTTCTGCACAGAAAAACAGCCAGATCTGCCAAGACTCAGAATGTGTCAATAGCTGCTTTGTAGAGATTTGGGATGGGGGTCTTCCCCTCGCTTTACACCAAGCCTGGCGGCAACTCCCCCTCAGGGCATATCCATTGGTCCCATTTTAGGCACTCTTGGAGGTCTTCCCTGCTGAGATAGGGTATAATCTGGGACAGACTTGACTTGTAAGGTTCTAAGGTGGGGGCCATTTTCCTAGGCATTGCAGAGCAGTGGAGGTCTGTTTGGGCCTTGCCCTGAGGATTCCCTGAGACCCCTCCAAACGACAAAGGTGTATCAGTGAGCACCCAATAGATGGCAGCTAAAGTGTTAAAACTTGCAGCTTCTGCTGAGTGTCCTCAGACCCAGCACTAGCACTGAGTTTGAACCTGTGTCAGTCTGGTGACCGCCACCCGCCCCTCCCCAGTGAGTGACGAAGAACCTACCTCATGCAACTTCAGTAGCTCCAGAGGTTCTTTCCATAGTTATAGGCAAGAAAAAAAAATGAAAATAATCTCAATTGGAAACAAAGAGGTGAAACAGTCACTATCTGAAGATGATATCGTATTATAGAGAAAACCCTGAAGATTCCATTACAATGCTGTTAAAACTAATAACAGTAGACATTTTTAAAAAGGCAGTCATGGCATTGCTTGTCTTAGTGATGACCATGTGAACATCCCACTGATTCCACAAACTTAGAAAATATTCTGAGTCAAAGCCTATAGGATGTACTTACACATGTACTACATAATACTATCAACCCTGGGCCAAAGATGAATGGAATCGGGCCGGAAAGCTGACCTGCTGACTCTCATTGGAACATTTCAATTCTACTTATAGGGAGTTAGAGTTAGTTGCTATCAAGGTTGAGAGTCACATAGATTCATTCGTTGAGGCTTCAACTCTGGGGTATCCCAGATCAAGCACGTGTGTTTCCTGAGAATTGGGAGGGAGGGAGGTGGGGGGAGAGAGAGAGAGAGAGAGAGAGAGAGGAGAGGAGAGATAGGGAGAGGGGTATACCCTGGCAAATATAAAGAAGCAAAATAGTGGAGAAAAATGAAATATAAGTGGAATACAATGTAGTGAATGCCAAAGTAGAAGTGGGTGCTGGGTACTACATCTTCAGCGGGCAGTGACTCAATATGATAGTTTTATCTGAAAGATCTGATAGTACATATATGCACTATAGAATAAGTATAGACTTAGTCTATAAAGACTAAAACGTATAGACTAAGAAGAGAAGGTGTCTTAGGACCAAATCTTGGAATAAGTCCAACATTGAAGGGTAGGTTCCATTTGATAAACTGACAAATGAAATGTGAAAGAAAGGGCAAGGGGAGTTGCCAGCAGGTATGTGTCTGGTGGATTGCCAGTCATTGAGAGTAAGAAATTCAGTTTCTGAATGTTACATCACATTAGTGGTACCCAGTTGATTAGTAACCTTATTTGGACAGGTTTCACTATTAGTGGTTAGAAGCAAATCAGACAGGAATGCATTTCTAGTATGTGGGAGCTAAGGAACTGGAAAGAGTAAACAATGAAAAAACCTGGCTTTGAAGGTCAGAAAAGGAATAGCTGGAAAGAGAAATAGAATCACACTACATTAGAATGAGATTCAATATTCATAAGTGCACAGAAAATATAACTAAATGTTGATGTGACAGAGATTTTTATTTGGCAAGTTTTAGATGTATGCATACAGATTTTAAGTTTGGCTTACTTCCAAAAAGAAATGAGCCTAAATATTCCAATATGTCCGAGGATAAATCATGGGAAGTGTGGATACTATTTCCCTAGGATTTGGGTGTAGTGTTACGATGCATTTTAAGAATACCGTTAATGACAACATTAAAGTTGTTGAAAAATTCACCTTATGTCAAAAATATGAAGGGCAATGCAAAATAATGAAATAGAAAGCATAGAAAGAATTGTGATTTCTATTTTGTTGTTTAAAGACATGCACAGGAAAAACTGGAAAGTTTTAAGAAGGTGTTTAACATCTATGCTCGGTATTGAGATTGCTGGTGATTTTCATTTTTTAGACAACATGCTGTATTTGTAGTTCCTAATAAAAACCATGTACTATATATTTTTTTAAAGATTTTATTTATTTATTTTTAGAGAGAGGGGAAGGGAGGGAGAAACAGAGGGAGAGAAACAGCAATGCACAGTTGCCTCTCACATGGCCCCGACCGGGGACCCAGCCTGCAACCCAGGCATGTGCCCTGACCGGGAATCGAACCGGGACCCCCCGGTTCTCAACCCGAGCTCAATCCACTGAGCCACACCAGCCAGGGCCCATGTACTATCTTATAGTCAGAAAGAAACAAATATATCCTACACGAGTTATACATGAATATTTTTCTACGAGAGATGCAATCATGTCTGTTTAAGAATTATACATTCTCCCACTTACTTATTATATTGTCATCATCATTTCTATTTTTAAAATGTATCTGCAAGCCTACCTCAAGTGCATGCTCGACGTCTTTAACCTCTTTAATGTTACACGTGAACTTTTAAGCTTTTGAAAGAGTGTGTATACATGTGTGTATGTGCATGCATGTATGTAGTTGAAGTTGAAAACATATTTCAGGACATTACTTAACTGAAATAATTTCACATGTAGTTTAATTTCTCAATCCTGTATTCAGAGACTAATATATTTAGAATCATTTTCAATGAAGCCATGGAAACTATTTAATGTTATGTCAATTAGTGGTGCGTGTGTGGGCAAAAATGTAGGCCGTGTGAGTGACTGAAAATTCTGTTTGCTTTATAGAAAATGAAATCTTGAAGGGGTCCAATTTGCTGCTATTAATGGTACAGGTTAGCTTAATTTATAACTCCACGTAGGGCAAAGAAAGATTTTTTTCAATGTGATTTGCAAAAACCGTGAAAATCGTGACACCAAGATATTACTTTCCCATTGTATTCTCCAAGTATTATAGCTTCTTTGTAGAAATACTTTGAGATGAAAATCCCCAGAATGAACATTTAAAATAGTGAGCTGCTCTAAAGTGTCTTATTTTCCACAAGCCTTTAATTTTAACTTAAAGCCTCAGTGTGCATAATATCAGGATCACATGGTAACTCCACCGTCACCTGGTCATAGAGAGAAGTCCGTTACATGCTGTGCTCTACCTTAAGTTGTCACCTCGCGTTATGAATGACCCACATATTTCTCCGAAGTCCAAGATGGTCATCAGTGGTGGCTGACCCTTAGATTGACCAGATCAGTGATCTAATGTGACAGCCAATGTCTCCATGGGGACGATGACTGCCCAGGATTTTCTGGCCTTCTTTGCTCACAGTGGGTGGGATTTACTCTCAAGATGAACTTTCATAAATACATTAATGGTAAGCTTTTGTCCTTGATTGTTATGTTTACGTCAGTCATTGAAAAGCGGGCTCAGAAAATTTCAATTTAAGTATTAGTAAATCTAAAAAGATAAACTAAATGAATTAGAGTACCGAAATACCCATTTGTATATAATTATTTAAAATCATGGCCATTTTCACATTTCAAAGAGAAATTATAACAAAACGAAGAAACAAAAGCAGCAAAAGTCAATATGAAAGATTGTGTGTAAACCCGTTACACCGCCATACCAGCTGTAGTCGGGAAGGCCCAAGTGCTCACTTTAACATTCCACGCATATGGCATTGACACTTAAAATATAAGAAATGAAAACCTAACCAAGAACAAAAAGGCTGACGAAAAAGCAATAGGATATCTGTATGAACAGCAACCAAAATAAACGCAGCCTGTTAAGAATGGGTGCCGCCGCAGTTCTGCTAGATTCTCTGTTTGTAAGCAGGCCCATGAAACCAGAAGTTGTGCTCCCCTTGGTATGTGAAGAAGGAACTAAAAGTCCTTCTTCAAAGCAAGGATACCAGAGCAAAGGACTTGAGTAGACACTTCTCCAAAGAGGGCGTACTTCTGGCCGAGAGACATATGAAAAGATGTTCAAAGTCACTAGCCATCAGAGAGATGCAAATAAAAATCACAATGAAATACCACTTCACACAGTTCAGAATGGCCATCATCAATAGATCAACAAGGAACAAGTGTTGATGAGGATGTGGAAAACCAGGGATCCTTTTACACTGTTGGTGGGAATGCAGATCGGTACACCCGCTGTGGAAAGCAGTATCTGAAAAAATTAAAAATGGATTTGTGTTTCAACCCAGTGATTCCAATTCTGGTAATATATGCGAAGGAACCCAATACACTATTTCAAAAGAACATAAGCCCCTTTATGTTGATTGCAGCATTATTTGCTATTTCCAAGATACGGAAACAGCCCAAGTGGATGAGTGTATAACACAAGTATGGGACATTTTTGCAATGGAATATTACTTGGTCATAAAAAGGACAGTTTTACCCTGTGCATGTGTGGATGGACCCATAGAAGATGATGCTAAGTGAAATAAGCCAGTAAGAAAAAGGCAAAATCATATGATTTCACTCATGTCGAATTTAATGAACAAAATGAACAAACAAGCAAAATAGAGACAGACAGCCCTGGCAGCGGGCTTTCTGCGTGGAGGCATAAAGGAGGAAGGACTTGTGAACATGGACCACAGTGTGCACACCTGAATATAATATTGCGCGTCAACTAAACTTTAATAAAAATAAATTGAAAAAAGAAATAACAGTATAGTAAAATTTACTCGTGAAGTCATCTGTACCCGTACTATCCTTTCTTGGAAATTTTATTTTTATGAATCCATTATCTTTACTTGTTATAGGTCTCTTACATTTTTAAATTTGTTTCTATTCAATTTCAGTAGTTTATTTCATAAGTTCATCCATTTCATCTATGTCACTTATTTCAACCTTTTTTCATTATTATTTCCTTATAAACTTTTGTACTCCTCTTCAGTCAGAAATAATGTATTTTCTGCCTATCCTTATTTTAGTAATTTGCGTTTTTCTCTTTTTGTCAACCTAGTCAAATTCTTCTAATTTTTAAATTTTTTTTTTCAGAAATGATGTTTGTTTCTAGGATTTTTCTATTGTTATTCTATTCTCTATTTCATTAATTCATTCTATGATATTTATTTTTCTTCTGCTTGCCTTGTGTTTAATTTTGTCTTCCCTTTTTAGTTTCCTGAAATGGGAAGTCTAGTAGTTAATTTTAGATACTAGCTCATTTTTCCTTATTAATTATATATTTTCTATCACCATTTGTCCCCCCTTACACCCTCATCCCCCGCAATCACCACACAGTTGTCCTTGAGTCCTTTTTCATTTTTGCTGGATCTCTCCACCCTTGAAGCCCCTCACACCCCCAATAGCTCTCCATCTCTGAGTCTGTCTCTGCTGCAGGGTGGCGACTAAGGGGGGTCGGGGTGGGCCATATAGGGATTGAAGAAAAAGGAAAAAGGACTCATAGACATGGACACAGTGTGGTTGTTGCAGGGGGAAGATATAAGGGGACTAAATGTTAATGGGAGAAAATACAATGTAAAAATAAATTCAAAAAGAAAGTTACTGCCCTGGCTGGTGTAGCTCAGTGGATTGAGCACGGGCTGGGAACCAGACGGTCCTGGTTCGATTCCCAGTCAAGGGCACATGCCTGGGTTGCGGGCCAGGTCCCCAGTGAGGGCCATGTGAGAGGCAACCATACATTGCTGTTTCTCTCCCTCTCTTTCTCCCTCCCTTCCCCTCTTTCTAAAAATAAAGAAATAAAATCTTAAAAAAAAAAAAAGAAAGTTACTGATCAACATCTACGATGTCATTTTTCTGCTATGGAGCTACAAAAATTAAGACAATTTCAAAGAACAATAAGGTGTGGGAATGTATTATCACAAAGCAATAAGTGTTTTCAAAACACGGTAATTAAGACAGAATGGTTTCTGTGGAAAGATTACAGAGAAACAAATGGACAAAGCCTAGAAACAGACTCTCTTACATAGGGAAACTGAATGTATGAGAGAGATGGCCATTCCAAGCTGTGGGAGCTAGAGTAGATTATGCTGGAAAATTTGTCATCCAAAAAGAAAAAATAAAATTAGATTATGCATCACACCAGGCACTAAAATAAATCCATGTGGATTTAAGAACTGAATGGGAAAGTCAAAAACTGCAAAGCTTTTAGAATACAATAAAGAAGACTGGCTCAATGAATACAGAATAGGAAAGCATACATTATAAAAGACAGAAAAAATAAGAATGCATTCTAAATATGGCTTATAATAAAAATCTTTGTTGTGTGTTCCATAAACAAAGAGGAAAGGCAAACTACAGCATGGGAAATTTTACTTACAATATGTAGTGCTGAAAAAATTAATACATACAATTTGTAAAGAGCTATCAATAACAAAGGAAAATTACTGCTTTGATTGTGGTGCATCCATAAAATAAAAACTTCTGCAACTGTTAAATAACAAACCTGTTCCGTATTTTCTCATAAAGAAACATATCTAAGAAATGGTAATAGCAGAAATAAGGAAGACTTAGAACAGTGTGTCTATTATGCTACCTTTTAGATATATATATATATTTAAATGTCCATAGGTATTAACATAATTGAATATATATGGGATCTTTATTAGAGTAGCCAATTTATATATTCATAGGACACTTTAATAACGATTCCACAGAAAAAATGGATTGCGCCTTCGGTAGGCAATTGTCCAAAAATTAAAATGTTAGAAAATCCCAAGGGCTAGAAATTGGAAATTTAATATACTGCCCAGAGGACATCAATTGCTATAACCCAGTTTGGAGCAATTTCACACTTTGTAGTAAAGTTGAATATGTGAATGCTCTTTGAGCCAATGCTTTTACTCTGAGATGCCAACTTAGAACCATGTTACTCAAAGACTAATCCAGACATTGCTGTTGGGAGGGGAATCCCTGAGATTCTGTTGGTCAGCATTGGCACTGTTATTTTTGTGAAAACACTAACAAATTATTTGCCTTTTTCACTGTATTGACTTTTGGAGAAGTGGAGTAATATGAACGGTGGCTTATTAGCATGAATCAAAGGAGTGATACCAAATGTGTCAGAAGACATGGTCTTCTTCAGCGTCACACGCTCACAGTGGAAAAAAATAAAAGACCAGAAAGAAACAAAAGCAAGTGGCAAGTGTTACCTAACAATGTATTTAAGGAAGCAATAAAATTCAGTAATTTTATTAAACCATGAACCTTGACTATAGATCTTTTTTTTTTTTTTTTATTCTCACCACTGGGCATAATTAGTGATATCAGAGAGATGGGAAGGGAGTGAAAGATAGTAGGAGAGAAACATCAATCAGTTCTAGAAGCCCTGACTGGGGATTGCACCTGCAACTCAGGCATGTGCCCTGACTGGGTATCGAACCTCTGCTGGTTTGTTTTACAGGACAGCACTCCAACCAACTGAGCCACACCAGCTAGGGCTTGAGTACAGATCTTTATAAATATTGATGAGAAAATGAGAAGTAGACATGAAGTGCTTCTGCTTCATAATAAAGTAATGACTTTGTCTTGAGGAAAAACTCTTCTGTGATTATTTGAGTTACAATCTAATGATCTTTTACTCGTGGCCTAGCGTTTTGTTTGACAGGATGACTGTCAGACACATTATTGTTATCCCAAGTTGGACTTTTGCCAACATTTTCTCAGAAATAAGTGGAGTCTTTCTCTTCAAGGACAACCACTGACAGCATTTGTTGCCAATAATGTTTGAAAATTCAAGTGAAAATTGGAGTTTTGGAAAATTCACATCTTGCTTGGCAGCCTGACAAGTTCTCGATCCTTAAAGACATTCTGGTGAGATCGGCGATGCCTGGAATGACGTTTGTGTTGATATTGCTTCACTGACTAATGTCAGCTGTTGAAAGATCTGCATAGCTCAGTGGACTAGTGTTTTCTGAATCACCAAATCAGGCATAACTACAGGAGCTACAATGCAAAATAAACCAATGAAGTTTAATGCAATGGAGTATGAAAACATTCATTTATCTGCTTTCAGATTCCATATTGCCAGTCATCTTTCAGAAACCACCATTTCTGAGTTTTAGTGTGGTAGGAAAGAGGAATATCCTAGATTATCAACAAAAAGTTGCTAAAACACTCCTTTCTTTTCCTGTTCGATTTATGCTTGTGACTGAGTTTTATTCATATACTTCGAGCAAAAATTTTCATTGCAGATTGATGAATTGGATATAAAAATTCAGTTTCGTTTTAAGGCACACATTAAGGATAATTTTAGCCCTGGCTGGTGTGGCTCAGTGGATTGAGAGCTGGCCTGTGAACCAAAGGATCACTGGTTCGATTCCCAGTCAGGGCACATGCCAGGGTTGCAAGCCCGGTCACCAGTAGGGGATGTGAGCAGCAACCACACGTTGATGTTTCTCTCCTTCTTTCTGACTCCCTTCCCCTCTCTCTAAAAATAAATAAATAAATAATTTTAAAAAGATAATTCCAAAAATGTAAAGCAGCATCACCCTTGTCACTACATATTTTGTGTTTTGATAATACAGATATTTTTCACAGTATCTTCTTGGCTATGGTGTAGTTGGTTTATTACTATATTTAAATTAATGAAAATTTAAATATATTCACATATCACTTTTAATTTGTGATCATTAAATGTGCGTAGATATTACCCCTATAAAGAAAAGCTAATGGAATTCAATGATAGTTGTAAGGGTGATGGGTAGGGCCTGGGGAATATTTTCTAACAAAGTATTTGCCCAGTTATATTAATGACGGGTGCCTGGCTGTCTGAGGGGGCGCATGCTTGGTGCATTTGAGGAGCAGTAAGTTGGCCATTGTCCCAGAGTGAGGAAGGGTGAGCGTTTGCAGGTATGATCAGTATGGTAGGCACAGTGGGATCTCGCAAGGCACTGCCCCAAAGGGGAATGTCTGTGTGAATGTCTGTGACACCATTTTATGCTGTGAATATCACATGAAACATTTTCCATTTAGCTATTGCCCTTTACCCTATGATCAGATTGGGTGTGTGATCGCGATAGAATCCCAGTACCTGAAAGGGGAAATGGGGTTCAAAGGTCTTCTTTATGTGTTCATACTAAGATGATGTTCCCAGAAATTAGGAAGAGCTGAGATGCAGAAGTGTCCCCAGCTCATATAGGTCAGGCTCCAACACAATCTGGCCGGGTGTCAACCCCTTATATTTGAAGCCAGATGAAGCTTATTCTTTTTATAAGCTTATGGTAAGCACTTGCTTGGGAAGTTCATTGGGGAAGATAAAATGTAAGAAACAGCTGCCGCATAAAATTAATTGAGTTAGAGATGCATTTTTTTTTACTTTATTGTTCTTCAATTACAGTTGTCTGCATTTTCTCCGCTTCCCTTCCCCCCACTCCACCCAACCCCACCTCCCTCCCTTGCTTCCACCCTTCCCCTTGGTTCTGTCCATGTGTCCTCTATAGTAGTTCCTGAAAACCCTTCTCCCCACAGTCCCCTCCCCCTCCCCTCTGGCTATTGTTAGATTGTTCTTAATTACAATGTCTCTGGTTATGTTTTTGTTGATTTTTCTTTTGTTGCTTATGTTCCAGTTAAAGGTGAGATCATATGGCATTTGTCCCTCACTGCCTTGCTTATTTCGCTTAGCATAATGCTCTCCAGTTAGAGATCCATTTTTGTTGTCGCTGCTGCTGCTTGTTCCCTCAAATACACTAGATGGAGGTCACTTTAGAAAGTGGAGGAGGGTGAATATCAGTGTTCCATATTTGATGTTTTGAAATTATATGCCAAAGTTATTTGATAAGCATTTGATAAACAGGTGAAGCTGAAATTACTTTGAGTTTGGCAGAAATCATGGGATGCCCCTCTGGATGGTTGCAAAAGGACTGTCGCTTCTTTGTGGATGTGTTTTCTCTGTCTTTTTGTTTCTGTGTCTTTCTCTCTCTGTCTTTCCCTCCCTCTTTCCATCTCCCTCTCCTTCCAGCAGCGCTCAGTGAGGACCCCAGGGAGCTACGGCCACATGCTTGGGCTAGCAAAAAGACTTTTAGCTCCAGTAAAGCTTCAGAGAACTGTAGCCTCAGTCCACAGCTTCACTTGCAAGATTAATAGAGATACTGAGCCAAAGCTCCCTAGACATGGCATTTCTGGATTCCTGAATAGAATGTTCAAACAAATTAGTTTTTGTTTTACGTTTCTAAGATATAGATTTTTTTACACATCGAGGGTTATCCTATGCAAAGAGGTTATCCAAAATCCAAAAATGTCAGTGGCATTATTCCATGAATGCGAACAGATAAATTGTCAGAGCTCAAATTCAATTCTTAGTCTTTTGACTTGTGATTCATTGCTCCTTCCATTATATTGTCACCAGTCATTTGTAAGTAATATGTTTTTTTTTCTGTTTTCAGACCAATAGTATAAAATTGTAAAAGCGCTGTTGAATCTTAATCCTAAACAACAAAATGTAAATATAAATGATTTAATAATTATCTTAATCCAAAAAGGTATACCAACTCTATAATTCAAAAAACCAGTTTTTAGAATCAAAAAGCAGCAAAGTACTTTAGCGACAGATGTCTTAAGAGTTTCACTATCTGCAAAATTGTGTTCTGGGAGGGAAAATAACTAACAATTGCCACAGCGTGAGTCAAAGAGACAGCAAGGATTGAAAGGCACCTCGGCTGTATAAAGAAGGCATTTTTGAAATTTCATTTTACTGTTTTTTTCCCCCCTAGAGAATAGAGGCTTCCAAGTTCATGCACACAAGTGTTGGTACAATGACCAGCACAGAGAGTTTAAACTTTCTTAGCTGACCTATTCCTAGAGAAATCATATTCTTTTTTTTTAAGAGTGTTCTTTTTTTTATTTTTGAATTTTTTAAAGATTTTATTTATTTAGTTTTAGACAGAAGGGAAGGGAGGAGCAGAGGGAGAGAAACATCCATGTGTGGTTGCCCCTCACGTGGCCCTTACCAGGGACCTGGCACGCAGCCCAGGCATGTGCCCCTACTGGGAATTGTACTGCGACCCTTTAGTTCGCAGCCCGCACTCAATCCACCAAGCTTCGCCAGCCAGAGCAACTTTTTTTTTTATATGTGATGTTTCTACTTGACTCTTTAATCCATCTGTGTTTATGTTTTATATGTTCCAGGTACACTCCAAAAGCTCAGTAAATGTGGGTTTAAAGAGATGCCCCTATCTTTTTAGCCAGAGACTCAATGTGAATGAAAGTTCCTTCCTCTTGCCAATTATTCTTTTTTTTTAAAATTACTTTATTTTTGTTCAATTACAGTTGTCTGCATCCTCTCCCCTCTCTTCCCCCCACCCCCTGCAAACCCACCTCCCTCCCCTGCCTCCATCCTTCCCCTTGGTTCTGTCCATGTGTCCTCTATAGAGTGTTGTTTTTTTCTTTTAAGACTTTATTTATTTTTATTTTTAGAGAAGGGGAAGGGAAGGAGAAAGAGAAGGAGAGAAATATCAGTGTGTGGTTGCTTCTCGCGCGCCCTCTACTGGGGACCTGGCCCAGAACCCAAGCATGCGCCCTGACCGAGAATCAAACTAGCAACTTTTTGGTTCCCAGTCCATGCTGAATCCACTGAGCCACACTAACCGGGGCAGAGAAATAATATTCTTTATTCCAGTGACTATAAGGCACAGTCATTGGTATTCTGAGGCACAATGAAAATTCACAACTAATAGGCTACCCACTTGTATATATCTGGTTCCACCTGCTGAGATTCCTGCTTACTGAGAGCCATTCATGTTTGTTTCCAAACATCTCCCTCCCGAGTATACTTATTATTGTACAAATTTCATTTAATCCAATGTTACAAAAACTAATTAATATAAAATTTAAAACAGAGCTGTTCTTTGAAATCTAAATCAAATGCTTCTGGGAAGAGTTGATAGAGACAAGTTATACAACAAAATTGCTTTCAAATTAGCTTTCGGGGAGAGATGGGAACAAATAAAAATGCAGAAGCATCCTGCACCTTAATTCCATAATAAGCGTCCTCAAATTTCTCTATTTTTCAAAGACAGTGAGACTTGATGTCAGAGATGAGGCCGTGTCATGTGGTTTCTGGAATAAGGGCCGTGAGAAAGGTATACAGAAGACGGACAGTCAGTGAATAGGGCTTCACCCTACATCAAGAAACGGAAATTATAGTTTTATGATTTAATATTCATGTGTCTAGGGTACATATATGTCATTTTTATTTTTATTTTTTTAAAGATTTTATTTACTTATTTTTAGAGAGAGGAGAAGGGAGGGAGAAAGAGCAATGTATGGTTGCCTCTCACATGGCCCACACTGGGGACCCGGCCCGCAACTCAGGCATGTGCCCTGACTGGGAATCGAACCGGGACCCTCTGGTTCCCAGCCCGCGCTCAGTCCACTGAGTTACACCAGCCAGGGCCATATATGTCATTTTAAAATGATTTCTAGCTTTAGCCAATGTTTTTGATCAAGTATTGGTCTCAAGTGTGCCAACAGTACAATTTCTGTTGTATCTGTTCTTGGTACGTGGTTAATGAGGGAATGAATGAATGGGAAGTCTGATCACGTAGGTAAAACAAGGCCCCCTACATACTCAGGTCTTTTGCATATTATTGGAAGAATTTGTCATCACCCATGTAATGGACATGTGTCTATCCCCTTTTCCATCACTGTGTCATTGGAAGGTGTTAGAGTTAAAATAAAGAACTTCCAAGTCTCTCCTCATTTCAAGTCACATTTATCTCCCTGTGTGACAGAGCACATTGCTTTCTAGGCTGTCTTGCCAGTTCTCCCTCATGGGCTTCCTCGCTGAGTGAAAATTTGTAGGCAACATATTTTCCCAGTGACACCCACAATGTGATACTGGTTTCTGACAAAGGAGTTTCTGTGGCTGCTAAGCAACCATTAGTGATGGCTAAAAATAGGGAGCAGCCAACATATTATTGGACTCTGAAGGAGGTTTTACAAGCCAATAGCTCTGGGAGATAATTACTATCAGATTCTGCTTTTGGAAATGGATTAAAAATGCATTGCATATGAAGAAGCCGTTATACAGCAGAAGTTGTTTCTCGATGTAAACACTTTGTAATGATTTATTTTCATGTGACTACTGTTTCAAAATATTAATTGTATTTGTTCTGGGGAGACACTGGTTCATGTGTTCTTATTTCATGTTCTTATACAAATGAAAGATACATAATAATATGTGGAAACCTACCAATATAGTGGTGCTGTAAACTTCTTCTGAATGAACCATTCATGAATTTCTCCAGATTTTTAGCTTTTATATAAATCACCACCACCGCATGGATATATGTATGTCTGTATTCATTTTTGCATTCAGTTATTTAACATCAGTTGCCTTTCTTGACCATTCTTTGTCTATTTTATACTCTGCAATTTTTTAAAAATTACTTTATTGTTCTTCAATTACAGTTTTCTGCATTTTCTTTCCTCCGCTCCCCCCACCCCATCCAAAACTCCCTCCCTCCCTTGTTTCCACGCTCCCCCTTGGTTTTGTCCATGTGTCCTTTATAGTAGTTCCTGAAACCCCTTCTCCCCACGGTCCCCTCCCCTTCCCCTCTGGCTGTTGTTAGATTGTTCTTACTTCAATGTCTCTGGTTATATTTTGCTTGCTTTTTTCCTTCACCTTGTCAAATGCTTTTTCTGCATCTATTGATATGATCATGTGATTTTCATCTTAGCTTTTGTTTATGTGATGTATTATGTTTATTTATTTGTGAATATTGTAACATCCTTGCATCCCTGGGATGGTTCCCACTTGGTCATGGTGTATGATCTTTTTAATGTATTGCTGGATGCGGTTTGCCAATATTTTGTTGAGGATTTTAGCGTCTATATTCATCAGCGATATTGGCCTGAAGTTACCTTTCTTGGTTGTGTGTTTATCTCGTTTTGGGATTAGGATGATGCTGGCTTCATAAAAAGAGTTTGGTATTCTTCCATCATTTTGGTTTTTTTGGAATAGTCTGTGAAGGATAGGGGTTAGCTCTTCCTTAAATGCTTTGTAGAATTCTCCTGTGAAACCATCTGGTCCAGGGCTTTCGTGTGTCGGGAGTTTTTTGACTGCTGCTTCAATTTTGTCTGTTGTTATTAGTCTGTTCAGGCTTTCTTCTTCTTCTTCATTGAGTTTTGGAAGAGTATATTTTTCTAGAAATTTGTCCATTTCACCTAGGTTTTCAATTTTCTTGGCATAGAGTTCTTCGTAGTAGTTTCTTACAATCCTTTGTGTTTCTGTGGTGTCAGTTGTAATCTCTCCTATTTCCTTTCTGATTGAGTTTATTTGGGTCCTCTCTCTTCTTTTCTTGATGAGCCTGCTTAAAGGGTTGTCGATTTTGTTTGTCTTTTCAAAGAACCAGCTTCTGTATACATTGATCCTTAGAATTGTGCTTTTAGTCTCTGTGTCATTTAATTCTGCTCTGATCTTGGTTATTTCCTTCTTTCTACTTGCTCTGGGCTGTCTTTGTTGTTGTTCCTTGAGTTCTTGTAGGCGTAGGGTTAGGTTGTTTGTTTGAAATGTTTCTATCTTTTTTAGGTAGGCCTGTATCACTATGAACTTTCCTCTCAGGACTGCCTTCGCTGTGTCCCATAAGTTTTGGGTTGTTGCGAGTTCATTTTCATTTGTTTCCAGAAACTTTTTGATTTCTTCCCTAATCTCGTCCTTGACCCATTCACTGTTTAATAGCATGGTATTCAATCTCCATGATTTTGAATGTTTCGGGGTATTTTTCCTTTGGGTTGGTTTTTAATTTCATTCCCTTGTGGTCAGAGAAAATGCTTGATAAGATTTCAATTTTCTTGAATTTGTTGAGGCTTGTTTTGTGTCCTATCATATGGTCTATCTTTGAAAACGTTCCATGTGCATTTGAAAACAATGTGCATTTAGCTTCTTTGGGATGGAAGGCTCTGTATATATCTGTTAAGTCCGTTTCATCTAGGGCATTGTTCAATGCCACACTATCTTTGTTGATATTTTGTTTGGAAGATCTGTCCATTTTTGACAGTGGGGTGTTGAAGTCCCCTACTATAATTGTGTTGCTATCAATATGTTTCTTGAAGTCCTCCAAGATTTTCTTTATGTATTTGGGAGCTCCTATGTTGGGTGCATATATATTTACAGTGTTTATGTCTTCCTGGTGGATTCTGCCCTTGAGTATTATGAAATGTCCTTCTGAGTCTCTCTTTATGACCCTTTTGTTGAAGTCTGTTTTGTCTGATATGAGTATTGCTACCCCAGCTCTTTTCATGTCCATTTGCTTGTAAAATTTGTGTCCAGCCCTTCACTTTCAGTGTGTGTAGGACTTTTGTCCTGCGGTGGGTCTCTTGTAGGCAGCATATGTGTGAGCCCTGCTTTCTTATCCATTCAGCTATTCTATGTCTTTTGATAGGAGCATTTAATCCATTTACGTTTAAGGTTATTATTGATAGGTACTCATTCATTGCCATTTTTTGGTACTACTCTGCAATTTTTGAAAGTATTTTATTTATTTTTATTGAGGGGGAAGGGAACAAGAGAGGGCAAGAAACATCAATGTGTGGTTGCCTCTCTCGCGCCCTCTCCTGGGGATGTGGCCTCCAGCCCGGCTTGTTTCCTTACCTGGAATGGAACCAGCAACCCTTTGGTTCACAGGCCAGCACTCCATCCCCTGAGCCACAGCATTCAAGAGCAGTTTTTCTTTTCTTCTTTCCATTTATTTAGTTACGTGTTTCTCCTCTGCATTGGCCAATCTCCAACACCTGTCCATCTCTATAGGTGTCTGTATAATATCATATCATGTACTTTTCTTTATTCTGCCATCTATCTATTTGTGATTTTACTGACTTTCCTTCTGAAATTTGCATCTGCAACCCTTTCTTATCCCTTGATTTAAGAAGATACTTCGTAGTAGCTATCAGCATGAGAATAACAGGTCTTAATTCTGAGCTCAATGAGGCCAGGGATCGCAAGTCCTGTTTTCCCTCCCTATTGTGTCTCCAATACCCCGTATAGTGACTGGCACTTAGTAACACAATGAATATTTGTTGAGTGAATGAATAAATTTCTCCATGTATTTGTATCTTCATCTATTTCTATCTGTTTTCCTCCATCTCTTCATCAGCTTCTCTCTCATTATCTTTCCGTTCTGTATTCTCATTCTAATAGTGTGTCTCTCAAGCTGTGCAGTCATCATCCCAACTATTTATCTGTCTCTATCTCCAAACTTCTTTGTCTATATCTAAACTGTAAACTAACATTTTTTATCTATTGATTATTGTATCATCTCACCCACCCCTCACCAGTACATCATTCTCCATCATGCCTTCTTACCTAAATGATATTATGTGTCACCTCAGTATAGAATGATAGGAGTGTACAGTTTTAATGAAAGGCACAGAGGAAAGATTACAGAGAATTTACATCTTTTTTGTCATTTATTTTACATGAATTTATTTATGGAAATCAGGCAATAAAAGGAAAAAATAGGGATATAACAATTTAAGTAGTACCTGTCATTCCACTTAATGAAGTCAGTCCATAAATGGAACATGAGATAGCTGCTATTCCGATACTCATTTGTAATAGATTAAAATTGTAAAAGCCATTTTTAATTATACTACATAGTTTTAAAACAGAAGCCAGCTATTTCTCTGTGTGTGTGCAGCTCCTTCAAAGAAACAGCAATCTGTTTGAAATTTAGAGGGGAATGAATATGTTTCATCTATTGAGATTTGTGAGTATTGTGGTTTCTCTAACAACATTTTCCTATGGGAATGTCACATTTAACTTTACTATTGGTAATGTTAGTGTTATTTTCTGCCTTTTGTAACCAAACCTGTGATGAGTATATAACCCCACCATGTCTTGATTCATAGGTCCCGATAACTCTGAGGGGTATAGCAATGCTTACGGTTAGTCTTCAGTGGAGATTTGTAACTTTCAGGCAGAAAAGTAAGGCAAGAGTGATGAAGGATGAGGGTCTGCGAACTGCTCACCAGGCTTTTCTGATTGAATTTCTCAAGCCTGTGCGCATGTCTCCATCAACTCCTCATCTCCATGGTTATCTATCTAGTACAGTATTTTTACGCATTCTCATTCACCTACTTTTTTTTTTAATCTTTTTATTTTTTTTAAAGATTTTTTATTTTTATTTATTTTTAGAGAGAGGAGAAGGGAGGGAAAAAGAGCAATGTATGGTTGCCTCTCACATGGCCCTCACTGGGGACCTGGCCCACAACCCAGGCATGTGCCCTGACTGGGAATCGAACCGGGGCCCTCTGGTTCCCAGCCCGCGCTCAATCCACTGAGCTACACCAGCCAGCGCTCATTCACCTACTTTTTTGTTTCATAGTTTTACATGACGTTTGAGTGAGTAATTGCTGTGCGATACACCTATATAACTTTACATATCTAAGTGAGTGTCATTTTTTATTCTTTTAAAAAGCAGTAAATTGCCCTGTTCTACAAACTTTACTTACTATAGTTAATTGCCCCAAGTGATCCGTGAATAAGATTAAGTATCAGAGTTTATAATATAATGGAAATCAATAGTTTATTTACTTTATATTTATCAACTTTAGATATTGTCTAAACTTGTTGTAAGAAGCAATTTTCATGTAGGTTAGAAAAAGGAACTGTGGAGCGAAGTTGTCTAGGCATAGAAATGGCTTCCCGACCCCTCCAGCTTTGTCATCCTGAGTGGGTTGTTTTATTCCTCCAGGTCTGTTTCTTCATCTGTAAAACAGTGAATAATAGCAAGTTCCTGATAGGACTGCTATGAGAAATAAATGTTTTAAAATGTATGAAATCCTTACAGTGGCTGGTATAGCCATCACTGTTGTTTGTTTTCCTGGTTATAAATGTTAGGAGGTTCGCTTACTATATTATCACTCCGTTATTCTGTCTCCTTCCTCCCAATGTATGTGGTTATATTATATCATCTGAAACTTTACACATTAAATAGACTGCTTCATTTCTTTGCAGTTTCTCCTTTTCTCCAAGGATATTATTTTTTCCACCATCTGTTTTACCTTGTCCCCCTTCCAGTCTTTATCTGTTATATATATATATTTTTTTAAGATTTTATGTATTTATTTTAGAGAGAGGGGAAGGGAGGGAGACATACAGGGAGAGAAACAGCGATCAATGTATGGTTGCCACTCAAATGGCCCTCACTGGGGACCCAGCCTGCAACCCAGGCATGTGCTGTAACAGGGAATCAAACTGGGACCATCTGGTTCCCAGCCCGCCCTCAATCCACTGAGCCACACCAGCAAGGGCTCTATCTGTTATATTTTTATCTTCATGTTTTCAAAGTTGATAATGGTTTTAGTCTGTTATGTAATGATGATTACAATATCTGTGGCTTGTCTAAAGCGATAAAATGTACAAAATAGTGAAAATCAATTTACATTGCCCTGGCTGGTGTGGCCTAGTGGACTGAGCACCAGCCTGTGGACCAAAGAGTTGCTGGTTCGATTCCTAGTCAGGGCTCGTGCCTAGGTTGCAGTCCGGGTCCCCAGCGACGGGGGGTGTTGTGAGAGGCAACCACACATCAATGTTTCTCTCCCTCTCTTTCTCCCTCCCTTCCCCTCTGTCCAAAAATAAATAAATAAATTCTTTTAAACAATCCATTTAGATTATTACGTGACTATAAATGAAGTTCACTGTATGTTGAATACCACACTTCTATCTCTGCACATGCCGTGTCACAGTTACTTAGCAACTTACAGGAGAGTGTTTCAAGAGCCATTTTCAATTGCATGCTGATTTTTCATAAAGCAAATTGAATTTACCATAACCTCAAATTTTTCTAAAATAGCAATCATTGCCTCTACTCTATGAATTCTTTTTATATCCTAGAATCTTATGCCTGGATTCCCTGTCCTTCTTTTTAGCGGGATTTCTGGTTGTGTAGGACCCTTGAAGAGCTGTAATACTATAATTTCTAGTGTTGTTTTTCTGAACTCCACTGTCCCGTTCTCCTAGTTTATTCCTTTTTTCTTCTTCTCAAGTAATATTCTGAAGTATATTGGACACGAAATCTCAAGTCCCTGCTGACTGAAAGGTTCTTTATTCTGCTTTGGAATTCAATAGTCTATTCAGAACGAAATTTCTCTTACACATACATTTTCCTCCCAAAACCTGAAACATTTTTTTGTTGTTGTTCCAGTAAAGTTGTGTCCAGTTCTGTCCCACCACGTCCCCCCACCTCCGACTCTGATCCTTCCCCCGCTTTTGCTTTGTCCTTGTGTCCTTTATACATTTTTGTTTGACTTTTAGTATTGAGCATAATTGGTGAAACGTTTGAATCAATATGATGCTTATTGTTTTGCTTGTGTCTTGGTTCTCATTTAAACCCACCCTACTCTCAGAATGAGTTTTTTTGTTACTTTGTTTTTGTATGGTTTTAGAATTATATTCATAGGAAAGAGTCTGAAGTTTTATTTATTTTTGTGGCACTTTTGATCTGAATACTTCTATACTTTTGCTTTGGGAAAATCTCTTCTATTATTTACTGAATATTTTCTATTCATATATTCTATTCTCCCTTTGTAGAACTCCTATTAGTTCTAATTTGAAGGTATAAAACAAATTGTTATTTTGTTCTCCTTCTTAGATATTTGCTTAAACTTATTATAGTGGTTATCTTCAAAATTTCATTGGTAAAGATGTTTTTAACTGATGAGCCCTCTTACTTTGCTTCTGACTTTTCCTTTTCCAGATCTCCCTGTTTTCATTTTATGGATATTCCATCTTCTTATACCTCTCATTGCAAAATAATTATAAAAGTTTTAAAGTTATTTTTCATCTTTTCCTCTGTTTTTCTAGACTAATTGTTTTCTTTTCATTTAACTTGTTTTTTGTTTTGCATGTATCCACGTGTTTCCTCGGATATCTGGTGATACTCCTTGGTTTATTTTTGTGAATGAGGCTTGTATCTGGGTGGAGACTTCTATTAATGGGATTTACTTTATTGTAAACAGGGCGGTAACCTTCATGTACTTTGGGGAGCTAGCATACCACAGAAATCCCAATATTTTACTATGAGATAAAGAATTTCTGTGTAGAAGGCATCCTGCCATGCCATGTGAAAAATAGAGACATTTATTGAGGAAGATACAAGAAACATTGTACACAGGACAATGACACCTCAGTCTCCTTTAAAGCAGGCACCTTGGGACCTCACACAGTTCTCCCAATCACCATCAGCTCCAATGTCATATTTTCCTGAATCTCACTGATGGTGCGAAATCTCTTCCCTTTCAAAGGTGATTTTAGTGTTGGGAAAAGCCAGAAGTCACAGGGCAACAAATCTGGGCTGTAGTGGGGCTGAGTCACCTGGGTGGTTTGATGTTTCACAAAAACACTCTGCATGAGATGTGATGAAACTCTGCAACAGCTGTGCATTGTCCTGATGAAGCTGCCAATCACCAGTTGCTCATAGCTGCAGTCTTCAGAATCATCTAAAAAGTTTCTGTGGAGGAATGTACAAGCTTCACACAAAATTTGATGCAGATCAGTTGCCCTGTTCTCAGTCATTTTGAATGCAACACCCACGCCATACACATGTTTACTCAAGGACATGCACTGCCCCCACTGACTAGTACGTGAAGTTGTCATTGTTTTCGCGTGTGCAGTGATCCCAGCCATAGATGCACTCCCTTGTAATGTCAGTAATAAATGACATGTTGGCATCTACTGGTCCTCTGGGTGGTTTTTTTGGAATATCACGAACACTTAAGCATCTCCCTGTTTGTGGGCTCCTGCGTTAGAGCAGTTCAGAGGAGATAGGTAGATTTATTAGATATACAGGTTCTGCCATACACTGACTAATATTCTAGAGAGAATTGGGAAAGAGAATGTTGTGAGGATCCCTCCTGTTATCAGAACCAATGCTGTAACACTGATCCTGCAATCTGTATCTTTAACATGTTACGCGCGGAGCCGATGTTGCTGGGCTTTCCATTCAGGCGGCAGGCCGGCGACCACACAATGGGTGTTGAGTTAGAGTGTAAACAGGCGTACAACATTTATTTTTTAACCTTGATACTGCCTGTCCCACACACCGATGTCACCCAAACGAAAAGTTCGCTGTCAGTCCCCAGGGACTGAAGTCGTGCTTAATATGTTAAAAGAGACTACCTTTGGTTCAATGAACTTGTGGACTAATTTATTCCCTAGGACATTATTGAAAATAACAGAGCAATTAGCTGGTGATTAGTTGAGTTAAACTGCTGGGGCTGAGTGAGTAGACATGTCTGTAAACCTAATTTTGCCAATCCAGTGTCATTTTAGGGACATAGTGTGCATACTTAAAGCTGTGCACTCTGAAGTGTAACATCTCAGGCTTGACATTTCTGGGGTAAATATTCTTTATCAAAATAACTCTGCCAGCCACTAACTAAAGACAAAAAGTAAATAGCAATAAAAAGCTCAGGAAAGGATGGAGTGGACCAATATCCAGACTTGTTACAACACATTATGTAGAGTGTCCATGTTCCAACAAAATTGTAAGACCTGCAACGAAAATAGTAAACTATGAATCTATGTGCTGGAATGACTAAAATAGCAGGAGACACAAAATGTTTACCAGAATAACCAGATATCACATTTTTTTATTTTTTATTTTTATTTATTTTTAGGATTTTATTTATTTATTTTTAGAGAGAGGGGAAGGGAGGGAGAAAGAGAGGGAGAGAAACAGCAATGTATGGTTGCCTCTCACATGGCCCTCACTGGGGACCTGGCCCGCAACCCAGGCATGTGTCTCGACTGGGAATCGAACTGGGACCCTTTGGTTCCCAGCCCGCGCTCAATCCACTGAGCCACACCAGCCAGGGCTATCACATTTTTTTAAGAAAAGGATTTCAAAGTAACCATTTTTAAATATATTGAATGAACTAAGGAAATAGTGACTAAGGATGGAATTGAAAGTATGACAACAATATGACATCCAACTGAGAACATTAATAAACAGATTTGAAATTATAAAAAAAATCCAAAATAAACATTGTTTAGTTGAAAAGTTCAATAACTGAAATGTAAAAATTCATTAAATTTTTTTTGGCTCAACAATAGATTTAACTGGCAGGAGAAATAATTAGTGATTTTCAAGGCAGACTAGTCATTATGAGATCTGAACAACAAAGACAGAAAAGAATGAAGAGTAAACAACAGCAAAAAAAACCCCTTAGAGCCTTGGCTGGTGTAGCTCAGTGGATTGAGCACAGGCCTGCGATCCAAAGGGTAGCAGTTTGATTCCCAGTCAGGCCACATGCCTGAGTTGCAGGCCAGGTCCCCAGCAGGGGGCACGCAAGAGGCAAGGACACATGGATGTTTCTCTCCCTCTCTCTAAAAATAAATAAATGCAAGGCACCAGAATCAGTTGGGCTAGGCTCTAGTACCAAGTTATTAATTCAAACAAAGTTATTAATTATTATTAATTCAACTAATATACATGTTGCTGTCAAGATATTTAGTTAATGTGGTTAACACTGGCAATTAGCTGTTGTTCAGGGAAAGAGACTATCTTTAATGATGTTGGTCACCACAGTGTGCCTTAAGAGCAAAGTCCTGGGTTTATTCAGAAGAAATTCAGCCTCGAACCTGAATAACCAGTGACTGTCTGAGAGTTTCCTGGTAGCGGTAGATGCACAGCTGTATTGGGTAAGAAAATTACTCGAAATGATAGCTCAACACAGCAGGAACATAATTATTTACTTGTTTTTATTGTCATGTCTGAGCTTCTTTAAAGCACATAAAATCATATAAAGCCATAATGTTATACAATGCTTGCAACGTTTATAGATGTAATACGTGTAATGATATTGCAAAAAGCAGGTAACGGAATACAGATATATAGCAGTATCATTTCTCTATCTCACTGTGATCAATTCAATATAAAAATGAATGTGATTCTGATAATTTACGATGATTGTCAGAAAATCTGGAACAACCAACAAGAAAATTAGTGAAATACATTATATAAGACTAAATGTCACATTAGTCCCCTCTTACCACTGCTTTTCCACTTCCTACTTCTATTGAATTAACTAAGACAAGAAATGGGAATAAAGGGATGTACACATTGGGTAGGAATAAATAAAACTGTCTTCACAGATAATGTGATTACCTTTATAGAAAGTCTGAAATAATTGAAAGAAAACCTCCTGGAATTAATAAGTGACTGTACCGAGGTTGTTGATATAGGTTAGTATACACAATTTAATTGCTTTTTATATACCTGCCATGAATAAGTGGAATCTGAATATAAAAAGTAAATACTTAGTTATAAATCTAACAGAATACGTACAAGATCTATATGAGGTAAACTACAAAACTCTGATGAACAAAATCAAACATTAAATAAATGGAGAGATTCCATTTTCTTGTCAAGGAAAATGCAATATGGTCAGGATTTGAGTTCTTCCCAACTTGATTTATAGATTTAATGCAACCCCAGTGAAAATCCTACCAAGTTATTTTTGTGGATATTGACAAACTAATTCTAACGTTAATATAGAGAGACAGATATTGAAAGAGAACAACAATTTTGGAAGACAGACAATACTTGATTTCAATACTTATTATAAAGCTATCATGACAGTGTGGTATTGGCAAAACAATGAACAACTAGATCAATTGAACAGAATAGAGAGCTCGGATACAGACCTACATAAATCTAGGCAACAGGTATTTGACAAAAGAGCAAAAGTAATAGAATGAAGCAAAGGTAGTCTTTTCCACAAATGGTGCTGAAAGAACTTGAAAGAAAGTAGTAAAACTGTCTTCATTTGCAGGTGAAATGATGTCCGTAGAGAAACCCTGAAAACTACTAGAACAGATACATGAATTTAGCAAGTTAGCAGGATACAAAATTCATATCCAGAAATTACTGCATGTTGCTGGAGATAATGTGCACTTTTTTGCTCAGATATTTGAGGGAAAAATAAGGATGTGGATTATACATGGCTATAATGATAAGGTACTTTGGGCATAAGAAATCTGGACTCAAATGTATATTTTTGTAATACCTAAATTTCAAAATATGTGTGTTTGCATTTTTATATGCCAATAACAAACTAACAGAAAGGGAACTGAAGAAAACAGTTCCATTTACAATTGCTTAAAAATACCTAGGAATAAACCTAACCACAGATTTAAAAAAGATTTGTAGTTGGAAAATTAGAAGACACTAAAGAAAGAAATTGAACAAAATACAAATAAGTGGAAACACATACCGTGCTCATGGATAGGAAGAATCGACATCAGTGAAGTGTCCATACTATCCAAAGCAATCTATAGATTCAACACAATTCCTATCAAGATTCCAATAACGCATTTCACAGACCGAGAAGAAGTATTTGAAAAATTTATATGGAACCACAAGAGGCCCTGTATAGCATCACCGATCCTGAGAACGCAGAGAAAAGTTGGAGGAATCACGCTACCTAATATTAAACCACACTACAAGGTCATAGTAGTCAAACCAGCCTTGTAGTGGCAGAAGAACAGACACATAGATGAATATAGCAAAAAAGAGAGCCAGGAAATAAACTCCCACCTTTATAGTTAATTAATATTCAATAGAGGAAGCAAGAACATAAAATGGACTGAAGATAGTCTATTCATTAAATGGAGTTTGGAAAATTAGATATGTGCAGAGACATGAAAATAGGTCACCTTCTTATACCACAGATAGCAATAAGTTCAGTATGGATCAAATAGTTAAATATTAGACCTGAAACCATAAAAATCTTAAAAAACATAGGCAGCAAATTCTTGGGCATTGCTCATATTTTATTGGATATATCTCCCCAGGCATGGGAAACAAAAGACATAATAAACAAATGGGAATACAACATACTAAAACATTTTTGTACAGCAAAGGAAATCATCAAGTAAATGAAAAGACAACCCACTGAATGGGAGAATATATTTGCTGAATCATCTGATAAGGGGTGATTCCCAAAATTTATAAAGTACTGACAAAATCAACACCGAAATATCAAACAACCCAGTTGAAAAATGGACAAAGTATCTGAATAGACCCTCTCCAAAGAAGCATGCAGATGGCCAATACACGTAGGGAAAGATGCTCAATGTCACTAATCGTTAGAGACATGGAAATTAAATCCACAGTGAGATACCATCTGATACCTGTTAGAATGGCCATCGTCAATAAATCAACAAACAACATGTGCTGTGGAGAAACAGCAATGACGTGGAGAAAGGGGAGCCCTTTTGCTCTGTTGGTGGGAATGCAGACTGGTGCAGTCACTGTGGAAAGCAGTATGGAGATACATCAAAAAGTTTAAAATAGCTCTGCCTTCTGACCCAGTGATCCCACCTCTGGGAATATACCCAAAGAAACCCAAAACACTAATTGGAAAGAACTTATGCACCCGTATGTTCATTGCAGCGTACATTACAATAGCCAAGATATGGAAGCTGCCCAAGTGTCCATAAATAGGTGAGTGAATAAAACAACTGTGGAATATTTACACAGTGAAATAATACCTGGCCATAAGAAAGAAGAATATTTTACCCTTTGTAACAGTATGAATAGACCTGGAGAACAGTTTAAGTCAGTCAGAGAAAGACGAATAACACATGATTTCACTCTTGTGGAATCTAATGGACTAAGTGAACTAAGAAGTGGGGACAGGCTCACAGATGGGGAGCAGGAGGACAGGTAGTGGGGGGGCGTTACAGGGTGGAGGGATTGAGCGAAAGGAAAGAGGACTCATGGACATGGACTATTGTGTCGTGATTGCTGGGTGCAGGGGGATATAAGTGACTAAATGGTAATGGAAAAAAATGCAATAAAGATAAAAATAGAAAAATAATAAATAGAATACCAAAGCATAGAAAAAAATAAAATTCAATTCTTAAAGGGATCGCAGGCTGCCTATGATTTAGAGAAGGGTACATTTTACTGAATTGAGTTTTTCACCACATATGCTTTACAATTTGAAAGTTGAATATTTGTATAACTTCCTAAGATTCTCTTTGAAAATTACACATATACTAATTTTTAAAAATTTACATAAAATATTGCTACATCAGTACTAACATTTTTTATATAATAACATTTAAAATTTTTAATTTTTGCATGAATGCATTTACTCACATCGCTAGGTAGTAAAAATAAATTTCTACAAAAGTGAAATACGTTTACTTCTGTGCTTCAGTATCAACCTTGGCTTATTTTACAAGAGCAAAATAGTACCATATTGTGTTTGTATTGATCACATCCTCACAGCTATAAATATACTATTTTCCATATGTACCGCTCAAAACTCACTCATTTAAACTGCCTGTGAATATAATTTCTACTCTGGTAAAAAGTATTCCCAACTGTAAATCTTTTGTGCTTCAAATGGTGACAACTCTGAGCTCCTGTCTGCCACCTGATGAAACTGCAGCTGTGGGGTGTCAGCCCTGTGAAGGCAATGCTGATTGATTCGTTAATTTTACAATTCACAATCTGCAAATTGGGGGAATGACCCATACCTATAAATAAATAATGCCCTTTTGACAAAAATTACACCACTAAAGCCTGTTCACTTTGACTATTCATTTGATAAATGTTATAAGGCAATTATAAACTTTGATGTTATTCAGTTGGAGAAAGAAGGCATTTCAGGTATGTTTTCATTTATGTTGTCTTTACTCAGCATTAAAATTGATGTTCACCTCTTTATCATAGTCCGTTGACCTGGGAGGAAGTTTAGGGTGAAGAGGTGGAACGCTGGGCTTGAATCTCTGTCTGGCATTGGCTTGTATGGCTTTAATTCTGATCTTTTTGCTTAATTTACTTAACTTGACCTGCATGAGTTTTGGGTTCCATATATAGTAAATGAAAATGTAATGACTAGCCTCTGCAGCTCAGAAAAATCTGGAATGATTACTTGTCTGGCTTTATAGGAAAGTATTTTAAAAACTACGATTTCTCATCTCGGAAATATAGCTCATGAGGAGAGAGTTCCAAGCTATAAATACACGGGTAAAGTCTTACTGGTAGGAAGGACATCCCTCTAATGTCCTCTCTAGCTTCAATGGAGTTTAAGAATCTAAAATTTAATTACTCATATTTATATAAATGGTTCATTATATAACTTTAAGGTTAAACCATTATCTTTATTTCGAGATGATATCCAATCACAGATAGAATTTCACAGCTTTAGTATTATCTTTAACATTAAATATATTATTTCCAGGCAGGCCAGAAAGTGAGAATATAGAGTTTTGAAATAAATTGGTAAGGAAATGTTTTTTTTCCTCTATATTCCGGAAAGTGGGATTGATTTGAGTCGAGTTATCTTTCAAGTAGAAGCTCTTGAGCTTCACAGTTTGAGAACTGAGTCTTGTGTTTGCAACTTAGCACTCAGAACTGACCTGTTAACCCATCTGGGCAATGAGTACTTAACCACAGAAAGCGGTTTCCGGGATTACATGAGTTATTGTACAGGAAACATAGTATATAGGTCTGGGATCTGGGGATTGCTCAATAAGTGTGACCCATTGTGTGTCTGTGGCAAAAGCCCACAATGAAATGGAATACTAAACCCTGTCTCCAAAACCATTATTAATCTGCAAGTGAGTACTCATGGATTCCAGTCTGCACTTTTGTTAAATGGTTGTGTACTGTTTCCTGAATTGTCGGTAGTGAATAATTTACACTGAAGGCAGTTTTGCAATGTGTAAATTATGTTATGGTGGCAAGGAAGGTGCCTGGCTTTTGATTTAACCGCACAGAGATTAATACTGTTGCTGCACTATGAGACAAAATTTAGAGTTAAACAGGTATACAACATTGGAAATTTCTCCCAGTGTCTTCCTGTCATTTTCCCTGTGTTTGTCTTCTGTCTCTTTTCCTCTCAGATCTTGAATTACCCCTCTTTTTTGAAAAAAGATTTTTTATTTATTTAATTTTAGACAGAAGGGAAGGGGGAAAGAGAGGGAGAGAAACATTCATGTGTGGTTGTCTCTCATACGCCCCCTACTGGGGACCTGGCCAACAACCTAGGTATGTGCCCTGACTTGGAATAGAATCTGTGATACTTTGGTTCGCAGGCCCGCTCTCAGTCCATCGAGCTACACCAGCCAGGGTGAATTACCCCTCTTAATAGTTGTCCTAGATCCTTGCAGCTTTTGAAAAGATACATTTTGCCTGTGTTTTTTTGGCTTGATTGATTTTGATCTGTTCTGTGTTACTTGTATACCCTCTGGGACCATGATTGCACGGATCCCGCACTGCCAGTCAGATACGCTGTGCTCACTGAGTTCTCTGCTGCGCTCCCTGACAGTGGAGCACCCTGGAGCTTCCCTGGCCCTCTGCCCCTGTGCCAGACCGGAATGAACCTGTTCTTTGTTGTATCCTACAAAATCAGGTATCATTGTGCACTAGACTCGTTTCCAATTATGACTTTGAACTTGAGAGCGCACATCCTTAGAGTGGTTTTTGTTAAAGTATAAATTGCCATCCATACTCCATCCCAAACCTACCAAAGTGGAATCCGTACGCATGGAGTCTAGCGTCTGTGTTTTTAACTATGTCCGCTAGTGTTGCTCAAGCTACTAACCTGGCATAAAGGCCATAAAGTTGTGTTGTCAAAACCAGTGTAGTGGGTGTTTAATGTACTATATGAAATGAAAATGGGAGGCATGATGACATGACTTTTGTTGTGTTCACCATTGGATACCAGGTGAGTAGATACCATAGCGTCTGACATGTCTTAGTCTTTCAACACGTGGTAGAACGAGGGAATGAATGAATCAATTAACATAGTGCCAAGATCGAAAACTGGAACGAATGGATAACCAGAGAAGAACTGAGTTTCAACCACTATTTGACAAGTAGAAAAACTTTTCTTGAGGGACTGTCAGGACCATTTGATCCAAAGTGATTGCAAATCTTATCTTGCAATCAAGTCTAGAAACAAGGAGTATAGCCTTGTTTCTAGAACTCTTCATATTATTGCTTCATTTAAGAGAAAATCTTAGAAACCTGTGACATCAATAATGTAACAAAGCGGGTCGGTCATTGATGCACTCACTCTGTCATGTTGTAAACAAGTGGTTTCTTTAGGTTTTCATGTCAGTTCCACTATATTTACAATGTAGATACTTTAACAGGTTTTTATTATAACCATTTCAGACATTTCTCTTTAGTTTTATGCTTGATTTTTCTGCTAACCATATTTTTAGAAGATTCTCAAGACAGTTACTTATGCCCACGTGTCATGCCTGATGTCTAATTCAAGCTCTAAATGGGCTTCATTTCTCATCTCACACACTTGAATAGTACTGTGTTCCCTGGTGACTTCTGTGATTGTCACATAAGGAAGGTTGATTGATTGTATACCAGTAAGCATCATGTCTTTTTTTTACCATGTTCACAAATGGAAGCAACAGTTTTTAAAGCTTAGTAACATCATTATAGTTCGCTGTAAAACACTCCTGATCAACTTTAACTGTAGAAATTGTCGTCACAAGCCCTGGCTGGTGTGGCTCAATGGATTGAGTGCCAGCCTGAGAACCAAAGAGTCGCTGGTTTGATTCCCAGTCAGGGCACATGCCTGGGTTGCCGGCCAGGTCCCCAGTAGGGGGTGCGTGAGAGGCAACCACACATTGTTGTTTCTCTCCCTCTCTTTCTCCCTCCCTTTCCCTCTCTCTAAAAATAAATAAATTAAATATTTTTTTAAAAAAGAAATTGTAGCCACAAAGGTCTCCTCATTTCTAAATTCTGTTGTGGAAGCTTTTAAGGGTTTCATGTTTTGTATATTTTTTATTACTTTGTGCAATAGAAAATAAAACCCTTCTTCACGAACCTTTTAAATCCAATCCTATTTGCGGTATTTCTCCCTGTTAGGGTTTTTTTTTTTTCTACTTAGAAAGTATTCTCTATTTCTCAAGCTATAATGTCACGTAATTCAGCCTTTTTTTTTTTACCACCACCTTAATATTTAATTTCTCTAAAAATCAGTTTGTGCTTAAACAAGACACCCAATGTGAACTCATTTGCTCCCTCTCCTCATAACTCTGAAAGTTTCCTCCTCATTATTCTAAGTGGGTTTTGATAATACTCTTCTAATGAGACCATTTTACAAGCATGCTTGTTATGTCTCTCAGACTCTAAACACCCATTAGAATTATTTTTCAAAATCAGGAGGATGGAGTTATGGGCAGGGGCATTGTCTGTATGGAGTATCAATATCTTTAAAAGAAAGTCTATAATTAAGAAGAATAGTTTGCAGGGGAAGCAGTTGGTTTTAATTCTGTCTATAAGTTTGTAAAATATTTTGCCTATGAATGATGTGAGTTATTAAGTATTTATATTCCAGCTTCACAATGTCAGTATATGGTACATGGTGTGTGTGTATGTGTGTGTGTGCATCTTGTTTTGAATTTGATTTAGTAATTGAATCAGCCAGTTCATCTAAAATAGTCAAGCAGAAATTTACTTGCATTCTAGAACCATACATTCCCGTACTGTGCCTCAAGCTTCCAAAGGTTGCCTTTGCTTCAGTCTAATGGCCCTATCCACATTTGGAAATATTTCCTGCCTTTGTAAATTCATTGTAATAGAAATTGAATTTAACGTAGTTCCATGCTCCCATCCCCTCATGTCTTTTTGTATCTGCCCAGGGCTATGTATATTATTCTTAAGAGTCAGAAGTGAGGTGAGGTCAAAGACATTGTCCTCATTTATATGTGTGAGTACTATGAAGTACAGCTTTCTTATACCAGGCTAGCCTAGAATGGGCCCCAGAGCGACCAGGCTTCATTAAAACACAAGTTCATAGTGTTCTTGGTTTGCACTTCTGTTGTCACAAATTCAGCCCTATCTCAATACAGAAGGAAATTTTGCAGAGATTCAGAATGAAATCAAATGACTGAGCTGAGGGCATACAACCATTACTGGGCTTCTTCCTATTGATAAACCAGGCCCATGAAAAAATTGGAGATGGAATAATATTTTTTCTCAAGGTGTTCATGGTGTGGTAGAAAAGTTATTTACACACGTAGATGTTTCCAGTCTAATGTAGTAACATCTATAATAAGTGTGGATAAGCTACTCAGACATGAGCATCTGAGAAGGCTTCATACAGGTAATATTGCTATGGAATGAGTCTATTGTACTAGGTATGTATGTAAGGAAATGTAATTTCAGATCTAGTGCCCCTGATTTTTAAAGTCATGGAATAGTGAAACATGAGCAATTAGGGAAAATGAAAAAAGTTATGTGTGGTTGAAATGTAGCATCTGCATGTTGGTAGTGGGCAGGGCCGTGGGCACAATAGGCCCTGGAGAGCAGTTAGGTCCAGTGGGTAAGGAACTTTGCACTTGAACTTTATCCTGTGGGCAATGGTGAGCCATTGGAGACTTTTAATGAATGCCATCTTCATGGTGTAGAAAAAATTGTCTCGCTCGAATAGTGCGGAGGATAGTCCGGAAGTCTGGTGGGGCTGGAGGCTGGGAAATATAGGAAGCTCGAGTGTTCTATCATCCTTGATGTACAGCGTGAGAATAGGAAAAACCAGATGAATTGGACAGAGATTTCTTGTTATATCCTGTCTGTCTCCTTTTCTTGTGTCTAGTCTCTTCATACCATATCTCCAACTGTCTCCTTCCCAGGTTTGGCGTGCACATGCATGAGTTTGTGGAACCTGTTATCACGCAAATCTGTTGATTCCAGTGGATGGTTGCCATGCCCACATTTGCATGCAGATGCCAGCTTCTACTTGGAATAAGAGCCCGGATTTGGCTACTCACAGTAATAATTTAGTTACAGCTAAATGACTCCTCTTTGCAGGTACAAAGATGAACATACTTTCTGAATGCCAAATGCAGAGGCTGGGCCATGTTTCGGATGAATTTCCCTTTACTACAAAAATGAGCTTTTGAGGCTCACAGGGTCCTCCTCTCAGTTACTTTGGTCCATTCTCCAGTATGATAAGCTCTTCATTTTCCACTACAAAAGGATTTTGTTGGTTGTTTTTTTTTTTGTGTGTGTGTGTGATCAAAATGATAAGTGGCATTTGCTGTTGATAGATTTCAGCAAACACTGTAATTGTCTAAGTGAAGCTAATCCTTCCTGAGCGTGTCGGTTTCCTGACAGAAGGACATGCAAAGCTTTCATGGTGTCACGGGCTTATCTTCTCTGTGCCGGCTGTGAGTTAGTGCCCAGCAAAGGCATTCGTATTCCTGTAGCATCTGAGGAGATTCCACCCCCCACCCCATTTTATGCTCTTTATTTATCACTGTGATTAACTTTCGTCAATGCTTGCTCTGTGTATGAAGAGGGAGGGACATTGTGCTTTAATACATGATCAGACATGGCTTTGGTCCTTTGAGAATCGGTAGTGGTTAAATCCGTATTTCAAGAAGGAATGTGCTGCTTTAAAACCAATGCTGGAGAGAGAGAGGTAGCTCTCATTCTTTGTTGTTTATCCAGGAAACTGAGGCAGGTTGGCATCATTACTAAATATCTTCATCGCTTTTCAACTGCCACAGAATGTTGAAGGACTAGTTTTTCCCGTTTTATGTGCCACGTTCCATCAGATATTTTAAATAGATTATAGATATTGAAATGGAGAAATTGAAATAACTCATAATATGTGGTTAGCACACAACCACTTATCTGCCATTATCTCTTTGAACAAAACCTATTGCTCGTTGACTTGGTTTCCTTCTGTTTAAGGTGGCACTAGAACATTAAATTTTCTCTGATAATATGAGACTGTGTTTATTCTTATTGTTATTTTCAAAACAGAGTGAAAGGACCCGTAAGGTGAGGAATGATTAGACTCTTAGAAAAGAATAGGGGGCATTTACCAAAGCTCTTTGGTTAATTTGTTTATCAAATATCTGTTGACTCCATGTTATCACCAGGCAATATGGCTGTTGTCATTGCACTGACAAAATATTACTTGAAGTGAAAGGATGATCAGGGACTCTAGAATAAGGCCGAAGAGAGGACTTTACTGTTAAATACATTACGTACTCTTTAAAAGCATATTATTTAAATAACATTAAGCTACTTACAGAGATGCAGGTTTCAGATCAGTAAAAAGGACGTGATTATGGAGAAAGATGCAGCTGTCCAAAAACATCCCCAATTGACTTGCTATGGAAGTGCGCCTCCTATCAATCATCGTGCTAGCAAAGACACCGTCTTTTGAGAGTCTGATGGAGTTCATTCCATTTTAGGCGGGAGCACTGACTACTGGGCGGCTCCCAATGGCCGGCTTTTATATTCTGTTCATCATGCTGCTGTTCTCTGTGACTGACCCTTGCCAGCATGCTGTCGTCCTCTCGTGCCTGTCATGGACAAAGTCTCGGCAATTCTCTTCATTCTCACTGAAGAAAATGCATAGGCACTAAAGTGAAATAAACAATTTATAAAACGTTTGGTCAAAGAAATAGTAGAGAATGAATTTATATGAGGTGATCATAAAATTCCCCTTAATAATCCCCGCCATATATTTGTCTTCCAAAATACTTCATTTCACTCCAGACCCTGTTTTTTGTCCAGACCGCATACCTCAAACACCCCCTCACCTTCATCTTGCCCCTTTTCTCCCAATCCTAATACTAGTCCCCTGATCTTCTAAGATCTGTATTTGTTTTTTTATATGCAAAATTGTTTAGAGAGATAAAGATCTTTTATTTTTATTATTTTTAAATATTTATTTCTAGAGAGAGGGAAACGGAGGGAGAAATAGAGATAAATAACAACGTGAGAGAGCAACGTATGTAGGCTGCTCCTTGTTTGTTTCTGGACCAGGAATGGAACCAGAGACCTTTCACTTTGTGGGATGACGCCCCACCAACTGAGCTACACAAGTCAGGGCTATAAAGCTCTTTTAATTCTAACCTTTCACACCTATCAGTTACTATTTCCTGAAGGAAACAAAGATGTGTCAGTCATGGGGATCCATCCTTGGACACATTTATGAAAAATAAAACATATTTTTATCATTATGTATAAATAATTTTGAATAGTGCATAGCATATAGGAGCCCACTCAACAAAGAGTAGCTGCTGCTATTCCTCTATTTTATTCTTGTCTTTATTTGAGAATATTTTTTAAAAGATTTAATTTATTTATTTTTAGGGAGAGGGGAAGGGAAGGAGAAAGGGAGAGAAATATCAATGTGTGGTTGTCACTTGCGCATCACCTACTGGGGACCTGGTCTGCATCCCTTGCATGTGCCCTCACTGGGAATCGAACTGGGGACCCTTTGGTTCACAGGCTGGCGCTCAATCCACTGAGCTACAATAGCCAGGGCCATTTGAGAATATTTATTGTATAACTTCTATGTCCTTAGCAGTAGTCTAGGTACTGAGACTATAACTATGAAGAATAAAGAAAACCCATGCCTTTAACTGATAATACATTCTAGGGGAAAGAAATACTTAGAAAACAATACTTGTCATATCAACTATATAGGTATCATGTACTAAGAAACACAATGAAGTAGGATAAGGAGGTAGATAGAGATGCTGTTGGCTATTTAAAATAAGGTTATCAGGAAAAACTTCAAGAGTCCTGTGGGCCATGTGGAAATTCTGTAAGAGAAGTAGCCAGAAAACTGTGATACTAAATACTTTAGAATATTAAGTAGTGAAATTTTATCACAAATAATGTGTCTCTAAAATATACTGTCCAGTCAGGAATGTATATATGCATACATACATATATACGCATGTATTTTTTTTACACAGAATGATATGCTCAGTCCCTGCACTACAGATATTAGGTATTTGTAGCACCTAAGAGCATACTCTAAAAAAGATCTCTTAGGTTAAATTTCTGGATGTCAGAAATAAGTATGAGGTCGGGGATAGATTTTTGCTCAGCAAGTTAATATTGGTTCTTTGAGCTCAGACTAAGATGTCCTTCACCAAGTTAACCCTAAAGATCCATGTCATAACAGGAATCACCAAGTGGAAAAAGAAAAAAAGTCATGTGTACCAGGTTTTGGAGACATAACCCCAAACACTTTCCCTACACAATGCTTTGAACTGATTTTGGCTATTTTTTATTGGTTTTTGTGGTGATGCAGCCTTATTGGACAAAGCTCTTAGAATGTATAGGTGCTGAAGGAGACACCACCTCTATATGTTAAGGGTAGAAAAAGAATAGAATTGAAGATTTAGTATTTGACACAGATTTCGTTATTATTAAGTATGCCTTGTCGTCCTCAAAGAAAAAATTCAGTCATGTTAAGTTAGAATCAAGTGCCCAGCTTTTTCTTGCTAGCCTGAGTCTCTGTGCTGGAGGTTTCATTAATTGCTAATACCTAAAAATTGAGTAAATGAACAAGCAATCAAAATGCACACTCCGCAAAGCTGTGTTCATCTTTGAATGCTTGAGGCAAGGGGCTGCTCTTACTGGGTGGTTTCTGAGCAAGAGTTGCCAGATTGAGCCAATAAAAATACAGGATGACCTGCTAAATTTACATCTCCAATAAACAGTGGATGCTTTCTTAGTATATGTATATTCCAAAGAGTACGTGGATATACTTATAATAAGTGTTATTTGTTTATCTGAAATTTGAATTTAACTGGCATCCTATATTTTACTTGGAAACCCCATTCACAACTAACTGCCAGTATCCAATAAGCAAATCTGGAGACCTGGGGTCAAAACAGCTTCAGTCCAGAGATTTCGGGTCTGTACAGACCAGGTCAGCGGGCGATGGCAGTGGCGTGTTTCCTCTGTGCCGAGCACTGTGCTTTATTTCTTCCTTTGTCGTCTTCACTCAAATCCTTCTGCCTCCGTCATGTAATGGCAGGAAAGCTGGTGGAGGTGGTATATGGTGCAGTAGGCTTGGCACCCAGTTCGTCTCTCTGCAGTGTTCCTAGCCCTCTTCCCGAGGCAGCACCTTCTGCTTTGGCTCAAGCTCATTAAAAGCCTTGTATTACAGAGTCACTGAGTGGTTGGCTTCCAATGCTCGTCTTCTGGATCTATTGATGAAATGATCCAGCCTTAGAGTAGTGGGACGCTTAGGGGTCTGTAACTACAACATTTATAACTCCATTGAATCAATCCCTGGACTTAAATTTTGTAAAAATAAATGAGGAGAGTTGATATAGTCCACTCAGAAGGGTGTATAACGTCCTGAGGCAAAATGCTATATAGATAAATTATTGGTGCCATTGAATACTCTTGATTTTTTTAAAAAAGTATTGATGGTAACTCTTCTGTGAAACATTTTCTTAGCACCTATTTTGTGTCAGGCTGTAGGGGGGTAGGAAGATAAATAAGCCATAGCCTCCCCTCTGAGCGAATTCATTATTTAATTGGAGAAGTAGACAAGTCAACAACCAACTCTTCAAATAGCAGGCAATGTGAAAGAAGGCATTTAACAGCAGTGCAAGCGGATTGCAGTGGGAATACAGAGAATGGTAGATTCTGTTTGAGTGACAAAGATTAAAGATGAGATAAAGGAGAGAGAGAAGGGAGCCAGAGGGGTACCGTTATGCTTATTTTGCTCTGGAGGAATTCATAGTTTAGGCATATAAAAACTTGGTCATCATAGGGTAAATTGATTCAGAATTAATACATGGTTCCGCTATGCTATTTTCACTACATTATGTTTTCTGATGTCACTTCTGATGACTTTCTGTGCTGTTTTTACTTAAAGCTTTTGTTCTCCTAAACTTTGACTTGGATTTTGTTAACCATGTTAGCATCATCTGATTACACAGTGCCCTTAGGTACAAGTCCAAGTTCTGACCGAATAATGCAGGTTCTGAAAACAACGGGCAAGTAGAAGATATGGATGCTCTGAATTGCCTATGTTGAAAAAGTAGAGATTCTATTTACGTTAATGTAAAAAAGAAAATCACGCTGGATTTGAAGCATGTGGTGCATTCATGACAAGTGGATAGGTTTGATCTGTTTTTTTCTAGGCTTAATGTGTGATTTATGTTCCTTACATATAACACGTTATTGGACTTGGCTATTTAATGGTAATAGTTTTCTTTTTGAGAAAATAGATATACTCAGGAACATATTGCTCCCGAGATTGCTTCTTTCTATTGTGGGGATCTTTCTTTCCTGTGTAGTCCAAGAAGAATGTATTGGTCCATCATTCTCAATTCAGAGAACCTCTCTTGCTGTAAACAGCTAGGAACTCTGCAAATGCAGCACAGTCAAAATGACAGTTATTACAAGTTTTAAAGAGCTCTGAAATTTACACCATGAAAAGAAGTTGGAAACTTTATAGAAGATTATATGATCCTCTCTGTGCCTAATGTCCCTACTGTCAAAATGAGAACAATACGTTGAGGTACTTAACAGGGTGGTACGGAAAATGAAATGAGATAGGACACAGATGAGCACAGATGAGATAGGACTTCTGTGCTTACGGTGCCTCATGGAGAAGGAATCACAAATGGATTGTCATGTGCTAGATTATAAAATGCATGGTGATAGAGCCTTATGTCTCACCTTCTTGTTTTACTTCTATACCCCCAAACAAATGCATTCTCCATCACAAAATAGGTGTTCAACTGATAGTTTCAGAATAAATGGAATGAAGTTGTGGAGGTGGTAGAAAACCCCATTCTTTACCTTCTTGGATAAGTGGTCGTGACAGATGATTATCTCTGAAAACGGTGGCCCCTGCACAGCTGTGTCTTCATCTTTTACAACCCCGTCCTACACACACAGTTGGAGCAAATCCTTGATTTATTTTATTTGTTTATTTTTTAAAGATTTTACTTATTTATTTTTAGAGAGAGGGGAAGGGAGGGAGACAGACAGGGAGAGAAACATCAATGTGTGGTTGCCTCTCACATGGCCCTCACGGGGACCTGGCCTGCAACCCAGGCATGTGCCCTGACTGGGAATCGAACCGGGACCCTTTGGTTCCCAGCCCGCGCTCAATCCACTGAGCTACACCAGCCAGGGCCCTTGATTTATTTTAATAAAAACGGGGCTTGTATAAGATGAAGCCTCCAGAATGACTGAGTTTGAGTCATTCACTTGTTTATTAATTAATTCGACTGATCAATTATTCCTCAGCAGGCACTGGGAAGATGTTAGATATGAAGATAAATAAGGCACTGCTTGTACTCCACTAGATCTGTCAGTCTGCACAGTGGCAACATAATTGCAGCATGTGCTAAAGAGCTACTTTCAAAGTAGAGATGGTTGTGGTCGAAGGGAGAGAAGCACCGTGGTTGCTTGGAATCAGGGAGCTGTATTGAGATCAATGAACATGTGATTAAAGGCAGGCAGAGCCCTTCCCAGCCTGTTCACCGTGGTTAATTGAAGGGACAATTTTCTTCATATCATATTTGAAGAGGGGGATTCTGCCTTTCTTGATGCAACCTTCAGTTGATGAAATATCTTGGCCTATCACCTTTTCTCCTGTGTCGTTTATCACTTCACCCTGTTCCTGTTTCCTCACTCCGATGAAGAGAGCGAAGCTGTCCATGAAGGCATATGTCTGATAACTCATAAGGCTGTAGAGGGCACTTCTTTGTTTTAAAGGGAGATAAAGGTGACGGGGCATGGAAAGGCAGGAGTATTCGTGGCGCAGAGGTTTGTAGAAAGGCTTTCCCGGAAGCCTGAATTGTTAACTTCATGGCTTGCTTTCCTACCTCAGTAGATCTTGCCACTGAGCTCAGTTAGCTTTAGTTCAGCACGTGCTTTCCACAGAGAGATGGACAGAAATCAGTTGTTTGGGTCTTAAGTGTATTCTGCATTTGCTCCTAGTAGTCTTTTGTAAACAAAACCTCACTTTTCAGCTATGAGGGATGGGTTATGCTCTGTAAATGCTTGGAAATCCTCAGCTCACACTTTTTTTATCCTCACCCAAGCTCATGGTTATTGATTTGAGAGAGAGGGGAAGGGCTGGAGAAAGAGGAGCAGAGAAACATTGATTGGCTGTTTTTCGTACCCCACCTGAATGGAATCTACAACCTAGACATATATCCTGAGAGGAATGAAACCGGTCTTTTGTATTGTAGAAGGATGTCCAAGCGACTGAGCTACACTGGTTACTGTTTATCTAATGCTTTTGAAATCTAGCCCCCTCACTTCAAAGCTTCTAAACCATGGCAAGGACAATTCCAGGCTGTGTCCATCAACTCCAGTGTAATATCTGTGTCACTTTCAGCCAATGACATCACCTCCCAATATGCTGTTTGAGGAAACTGTAGTTCTGTAAGTTACTTACACCAAGGATCCTCGCCGTGTCTGAAACCATAATGCTGAATTCATCTGTACGAACAGAGTTTCACTACTGTAGAAATGGCCAAGAACCCAAAAGAGAAGAGGGACTTTCAAATGATGAGCAATTTGCTAATTGTCAAATGAACTGAGGCACATTTTTTAACAAAGATTTTATATATATATATATATATATATATATATATATATATATATATATATATATATATATATATGATGAAACATAATTCCAAAACCATACTATTAAGTAACTATGACCTAATTCTTCAGATTAACTTTGGACTCTACACTTTTTCACTTTCCCAGTGTGTCTTCCTAGGATATAGCGCCCTATGTTATTATGCATATGTTTTGGCTTGTGGAGATTTCCAAGCGTTAAGTAGATGGTTGGGTACATAAAAGCTACATCTGACATCTTGGAATTTGACCCATACATTTAAGTTGCCCATTTCATAGCAGTGAAACCCAGGCCTTGACAAGGGGAGACCTTGTTTTAGTTGCTTTCTTGCAAAGAACCTCCTCATTTGGTGCCTTGGTGGGGAATGCATGCTGAAGAATTAGCTCGTGCGGTATCTGCAGTAGTGGTTGGACAGAGTGCCGGGGCTTCCTCCTTGGTTGGTAACAGAACAAATAATGTGTGCTGGCTCCACTAAGAATGTTTCAAATGGCAAACCTACCCCAAGGACAGGAGATGATAAGATGTTACAAAGTAGCTTAAGATCTCTTGAACTTTTAGGCCCTTTTTCATGATTGCAGGTGCGATCCTTGGCCCCGTGTCGAACAACATCAACCGCCTCAGAATGCAGATGAGAACTGCCAAGCTCATTAAAGAACTTTTGACATAATTTATACATCTTTTTATGTCTAAACCCCTGCTCCTAGAATAGAAACTTCACTTTTCTCATCTATCTTTTTAAAATGATAAAGAATTATCCTTTCTTCTTCTAGGCAGGACTTTAGACATGTCAAATTAATTTTCTCTATTATAACCAAGTTGTACCTTACATCACTGTGCCACTTAGACATCCTGAAGAAATGGTACTGCCCTACCTTACATCACTGTGCCACTTAGACATCCTGAAGAAATGGTACTGCCCAATCGTGCGTGGCTTGCCAAAGGTCACACTCAAAATTAGTTGCAGCCCTGGCTGGTGTAGCTCAGTGGATTGAGTGTGGGCTGCAGACCAAAGGGTCGCTGGTTCGATTCCCAGTCAGGGCACATGCCTGGGTTGCAGGCCAGGTCCCCAGTGGGAGTCACGTGAGAGGCAACCACACATTGATGTTTCTCTCCCTCTCTTTCTCCCTCCATTCCTCTCTCTCTATAAAGAAATAAATAAAATCTTAAAAAAAAAGAACATTAGTTCCAAAGGCAGGATAGGGACACAGGTTATCTGAATTCTACTCAACAGCCAACCACATTCATCTTTACGTCACAGAATTTCATTATAGAATCATAGAGGACAGGACAGGGGATTCTCATCATGGCTGGAGAGCCAAAGTCAAAGGAAGAACAGGGCACAGTGATGAGTTCTGTGGTAGTGGGTCAATGGTCTTACAGAACATGATTTCTGAACATGGGTGTATCACTTCCAGGGGAACAAAAATTGGTTCTTTGTGGAGGAAAGACCACAATTTTATTATTTTATGTATAAAGAACAGATATGCAACATATAAATGAATATTCAGTATATTTGTGCTTTTAAAAGTTCAAGGGCAAGTTATTTGGGTAGAGAAATCTAGAGGGGCTCCTTAGGGAAGTAATGCTGAATAAACGAACAAGCAGGTTAAGAAAAAACACTTGCACAACATTTTCTAGGTCCCAGCCAGAAAACAAAAATACTGTGTGAAGCAGGACTTGTAGCTAAATGGGATGATGCCAGCGGAAGTTGTTTTTATGTCATCATGTGTGAGTATTTATATACAGATCACTCTTTCAGAATCTCCCCAGACACTCACTTGCTCTTATGTAATCCCCTCCCCCAGCTTGTGAACCAAACCTGTCAATATGATGCACCTTCACTTCCTTGACTCTTATGTTACATGGAAAAGGAGAAGAGATTTTGCATATGTAACTCACGTTCCTAATCAGTTGACTTTCAGTTAAGCACAAGGGAGAATGTCCTGGATGGGCATGATCTACCATATTTTGCCATGTATAATGCGCACTTTCACGTCCACATTTTTGAGGGAAAAATGAGGACGTACATTCTACATGGGATATGTGTGTATGTGATGATGATCACATAAATCCTGTGTATAATGCACGCAGAAATGTGGGTGTGCGTTTTACATGGCAAAATACAGTAGTAATGAGAAGAGTAGGCTTCGACTTTCCCTGAGCTCTGACCCTGGAATTAGCAGACAGGTGTTTTCTTGATGTTTCAAATGTCTCTACAACCTTCCCAGAACTCTGAGATGTTACTAAACCTCATGTAATAGTTTTATCACATGACAGAGTGATTATGTGATATGCTTTTTATGTTCCTTCTAAGTTTAACACTTTGGTCTTCAAATCACGAAAAATACATTTTTTGCCAAAAATCTTCTGAGATCCTCCATCTGTACTTAAACCTAGATATATGGTTCTTAGAGAAACCAGAGTGATCTGGTGGCTTATTTTTAGGGCTTAATGATTTTCTCAACCTAGAAATTGAGGCTGCATCACCTATTTCCAACATAAAGTGAGGATCTTAGAAGCTGGATAATCCCCACTGCTGCACACTTAGCCTGGGACTCACTCAGCATCGTCCTCGGTCCCCATCACCCCTGACTCTGTGTGGAGAAGCCCGAGTCTCGCCAGTGTGCCAGAATAATCCAACTGGAATACTTGGAGCCCATCGTTTCGTAATGCCTCTCATCCTCCTTAGTTATCTCCCACAGTATAAGCTATTTTCTTCAACCGATTCTGCTCATACCCCTCTATGCTTCCTCCTGTGCCAACTGCTCCCTATTTCGTTTACTTTCACAACTCTTCGTGATTTTCTCGTTGACTTTACTGTTTTAATCAAAACCTGGCTGTGGTCCAAGAACTGTGCCGTCCCAGCCACTGTGTCAACAAGAGTCTGTTTATTCTCTTCTCAATTATCTTAGGGTTGTCTTTCCCCAAAATTGATATGTTGAAGCCTAATTCCCGATGGCCTGGTATTTGGAAGTGGTGCCTTTCAGAGGTGATTAGGACATGAGACAGGAAGGCACATGAATGGGATTAGTGGCCTTAGAAAAGAGACACTGGAGAGTCCTCTTGTTATGTGAGGACACTGAGAAGAAGCCAATTATGACCCAGGAAGTGAGCTGTCACCAGATATCTAATCTGTCAACACCTTGATCTCAGACCTGACAGCCTCCAGAACTGGGAGAACTAAATGTTGTCTAATCCACCTGGCTGTGGAGTTTTTGTTAATAGCTGAATAGGAGACTCTTTATTTGGCAAAACCTCCTGCTCTTATGAAGTTGTGCGTTCGCACAACCCTCTACTTCTCTTTGTTGCTGTCACCCCCAAACCTCTTGTATATCCCCCATATTCATTAGAGAATTTTGCACGTAGTCATACTTTTAGCATCAAACCAAGTTCTGTTGCCACTCAGATGAGCTATCCATCTCTGTGGCTTCAAAATATTTAAACCTTTTCATTTCCTGAGATTCACCTCCACTGTATGTCAGCCCATTGTTTCCATGGTTACATTGCCATCCTGATAAGAACCAGGTGTGTCTCCTTGTGTAATATATTAAATTGAAATAATTTAATATTTGACTACCCATATTTTGCCATGCATAGTGTACACCCATGTTTTTTGGACCAAACTTTCAGGAAAAAAGTCTTTTGTTTTAATTTTTGGTTCAGTTATTTATTTATTTACATTTACATGCTTGTTTTTTATATTATAAAGGAATTTTAGCAGTTATTCTTAAAGATGTTATTTATTTATTTATTTATTTATTTTTAGAGAGAGAGAAGAGAAGCGAGGGAGAGAAACATCAATGTGTGGTTGCCTCTCATGCACCCCCTACTGGGGACCTGACCCACAACCCAGGCATGTGCCCTGACTGGAAATCAAACCAGTGACCCTTCGGTTCACAGGCCAGCACTCAATCCACTGAGCCATATGAGCCATGGCTAGAATTTATTTTTGAACATACGAATATCATTATTGCTTTCTAAAGTTACAGTTTTAACACATACGCATAAATTAAAAAATTAAATACATTTATATAGATACAGAATTAGGACTACCCATGTATAATGTGCATCTTTATTTTTCATTCAAAAATTTGGGCAAAAAAGTGCACGTTTTACAGGGAGAATACGGTAAATCCTTGTCTACTTCCATCTCTCTTGTTTCCTCATATTTTGTCTGAATATCTGTTCTCAGAATGAGAACTAGTCCAGTCATCCATCTTCTTTCTTCCTATGTTCACTCCCTTTTTTAACCCCATGATTTTTCACCTTATTATCCAAGCAATAATGCCAACTCACTTTTCTGTCAATTGAACTTCTCTTGTGTGCGTATGTATTTCAGCTAGCTGGTATGACTGACTATTGTATTATTCATTTATTAACCCATCAAACATCATAAGCCCATGAGCTATGTCTCATCACAATGAATATCTTTGTAATTTCCCATGTTGTCACTCCAAACAGAAGGCATGCAAATGGATCCCACTATGGTAGTAATGCCCGTGCTGTGGCTGAGAAGCTGCAAGGGGAATGAGAACACATTTCCTTCCTTTTTATTAGCTTTAAGTAAATCTCTTCCACAGTTCGCTGTACTTGAGCACTCTTACTCAACCCTAGAAGATCTCCAGGAGTTCTCATTTATCTTAATTTCTACTGATAATAGACACAGATGTTTGGAGCAAACAGAATGGATTGTGAATGCAAAGTAGCTCTTCAGAGTTGCCTGGATATCTCTGTCCAAGGATGCTCTTGTGGAACAGAAAGGGCACTGGAGCCTAAAAGGCATGAAGGGCTTCTTCCGTTCCCTGTCAGTTATTCAGGATATAGTAACCGAATCAGCAGTTATTCTGGATTTTTTTTTAATCTGAATGATGAAAAGTCAGAAGAAGGTCACTTACCTGTTTGGTTCTGTTTTGTCTAGGACCACACATTAAATCTGCAGTGGCTGGCCATCCCCCCGTCCAGTATCATTGAAATGGGAGCATAGAATCATGTGATTTCACTCATATGGGATATACAACTGAAACTCATAGAACCAGATGACACTGTAGTGGTTAATGGAGGGAAGGGGTAGTAAAGGGTAAAGGGGGCCCAACACGTGGTGACAGAAGGTGATTTGACTTTGGGTGGTAAACACACGATGCAGTGATCACAGAAGTGGACACTTGAAACCTATAGGATCCTATTAACCAATGTTATCCCATTAAATTCAATAAAAAATAAAAAAATTATGCTAATGTTCAAAACAGAATGGGAGCATTCTATGTAATCATCAGTTCAAGTCAAGCATTATCAGGGGGAAATAGACAGGAGGTGAGTTGCATGCATCGAGGGAAAATGCATTGTCACACTCCATCGGTTTGAACTTGTTGATTATTTTAACATTGCCTGTACTACGTTCTCAATCTTTTGGATCTAATGAGCAATTTATTTGGAATTCCACAATGAGTGCTTTATAGTAAATGTGTAATTTAATCCTCAAGGCAAATTATAGTTCAAAGAATAATTCAGTTCTATAAACATCGAGTTCTTTAGCAGCTCCCCTGGACCAGGCATTGTACTGGATGTTGGAATATCAAGATTATTGATGGTATGACTTTTGTCTTTATGACGTTCCTGGTTCTGTTAGAGACATACATACATAAAATTCTGATAGGCTATATTAAGTTCTGAAGTATTGGGTTGGCCAAAATGTTTGTTTCGTTATTTTCTGTATGATGGTTCTAATAGCGCTTAGTTGTCTTTAACTTCATTTGAAACAATTTTCTTAGATTGTCTTGTGACGGCTGTCATTTTTAAGGAAACATATCAAAATTGGTGAATTTTTCTGGTGCCATTTTAATATTGAAGATGGAAGAAAACATACAATACTTTTGGCATATTATGCTTTATTATTTCAAGAAAGGTAAAAACACAACTGAAAGGCCAAAAAAATTTGTGAACTGTATGCAGAAGGTGCTGTGACTTCTAGAACATGTCAAAATGGTTTGTGAAGTTTTTTGGTACTATTGACTGTCGCGAATTCTGGCCAGCAGGATTTGTATGCCATGGCAGCATGTAAATAATTTTACAGGTAATACACTGTACTAGAAATTCTAGGACCAGGAGTCCCCTCCATTATCATCTTGGAGAAGCCTGGAGCTGTGTGTCCACCAGCTTTTTATTGCTGTTTCTTGGGCACTTTACATCTGAATGCTCTTTATTAACTATGCATGGTTGTAGATTTACATTATGTGGTAGCTGCCTAAGATAGCTCATGAAGAAGATGGATATGCAAATGGAAAGACAATAGTCTTGGGCTGACTCACTGGTCTGAGGAAGCTAGGCATGTATTAGCATAAGTTCTTTTGATTCAGGGAGAGAGAGGTTTTAGCAAGAGCAAGTTTTTAAATCTGAGAAATATGCCATCCTGATTTACCCACAGGAAATTACACTGTCACACTTGTGGGTCCTGCTTGCCATCTTATGTTACACGAGAGTCCGTGCTCCCCTAGACGTGAAACGTTAGAGCTACAATTCCCATGGTGGGATGCATGAATTTCCTTTAATTGACATTTTGGCCAAATAATTCTTTGCTGTGGGGCTGCCTTATGCATTGGAAGATGGTTAGCAGCAGCACCCCTGGCCTCTACCCACTAGAAGCAAATCACAGGAGATAGCCAACATACTCAAAATATCTAAATCAATACAGTTATTGGTGAAAATGAAAAACTTGTCTTGTATTCTACAGAAAAAAATGTAACGGGCTTTTTGGCCCATACAATGGAAATTCGGCACAATGCATGGGCTCCAGGAAGGCTTCTAGAGGGAGAATTGCTGGCTGGGTGAAGCGTGAGTACTTCAGTGCCAATGTAGGGGAAGGGCATTACAGGAAGAGAGGTCGGTCAGTCAGCCTGAGCATGGTCCTGGAGGTGTGGTGATGAGAGCAAAGACAAGTGTTATTGGCTCCAATTCAAAGGTGAAGAACCTGAACCTCCGTGAATTTAATAAAACACCTCCTGACCTCCCCAGTAGTAATTAAAGAACCAGCAGTTAAAAACCCTGGCCCACTTTTTTGCAAAGTCCATGTTCTTTCCATCACCTTAAGCCACTTCTTCACCAGAAGTTAACATTTAATCCTGAAGAAATGGGAGCGTAAGCACTCTAAGGGGAGGAATTAACTTGGCTGTAAATGCCAAGAAGAAAGACTTCAGATAGTTAAAGGAAATGTATCAACAGGGGGAAAAAAAACCAAAAGAGAAAGGGCAGGTTTCGGTAGGTAAAGAAAGAGAGAGAAGCTGTGAGAATCCAATTTTAGTGGAAATAGTTGTCCTTAAAACCTTGAATGCTGTCATTATGAGAGCTTACGTGTGTCCGAATGCTTCTCCAACACCAGGCACTGTGTGTGCCTGGTGACACACTGTTTGTTCCTATCAGTGCAAAGCTTGTGTTCCCATGATGTGAAGCCCAATGGAAACCCTGAGCTTTTCATGAACAATCCCCCCCCCCATACTGTTATATGCCATGCATGCAAAAGGATCCATAGAGGATAGTAAGAGCATAGTACTGGGAATATATGTATTTTACCTCTATTATGAACTAAGTCAGCTTGGGGGCTAGTAAATGAGTGAAGTCATCATGCACAAATACTGTTTCCAAGGGAAAATGTCTGCACAATGTGGTGAAAAGATAATAAAAAGGCAACACGATTTTTAAAACATTGCTGCATAGTCATTTTCCTATGATGTGTTCCCTGAGACAAACCTCTTTCATGGATGACTTTGAAAGCACCAGTTTCCCTGAGCATTAATGGAACCCGATCATTAACATCAGGCCTTTCCTTCTCCTCTTTTGTTTGTTTTGTGGTTGGAAAGAACAAGACAATAAATTCAAAGACAGCTCAAAATTAGCACCATTATCTCTCCAGCAAGGTAAACAAAGCAAGCTGGTGACCCTCCATTTGGAAGGGAGTCCCTTTGGGGAGGGCACCTGGCTGCGTTTTTATGCAGCTACAGGTTGCCTGGCTCAGGAATACAAAGAGTGTGAAGTGTCGCTTGTTGATACTCCTGCTGACAGTTGGTTTTGAGGAATTAGCCTTGTTGTTGTATGCTTTCACAAGAATATGGTATGTGGTGTTGTTTTCCCATTAAACAGGAATAAAAGTTAATAAGCTATTCAGCTTAGTATTGGGGGAATTCATGGATAAATTGATGTACTGAAAATTTTACACCCACAGTAAGTAACAGCCTGTTTTCAATTAAATATTCCACAGGAGGAACAATACCAAACAGTTTTCCACTTCTGGATGTCTTTTGTTTGCTAGAAAAACGTGTTAATTTCTGTTAATCACCTGGCTTCATTGTTGTTGTAATTTAACTGTTTCTCCACTTCAGTTCTTGCAGCAACTTTCCTGTATCTTGTTTTCTTTCTTAATGCTGGGCTGATCCTGTACATTCTCTGTTAGAAGGCTGACGCCGTGAACGCCATGCAGATTTTCCCTTTACAGTCTTTACAAACAAAGCAGAGCAGATGCTGAGGGACCTTTGTAAATATATAAGAAACAAAAAATTACTGTCCGCTTCCTTCACCTGCCCTTCCTCTGCAGCTCTGCCCCTGCCTCATGTTCAGTAAAAGCTGGCACCCGCTATTCATATGTTCTCCACAAGGAGGCCATGTTTAACTTTCGTTTGCACTGAACTAGCGTTAGCAAACACTGTTTGACATCATATAAACATTGCCAGTGCATACTGAATGAGTATCGTCCCTTGTCATCAGCAGTCACACGTACCCACACGCATACATCTTTAGATACAGCCTTGGCTTTTTAAAAAATGCTCTCAACGAACCCATTTAAGATAACACAGTCTGGTTGTCTAGATACTAGAGAGTTAGCCCATCAGATAGAGTGGATCCAGCAGTTTCGGTGGCAAAAGTGGATGGTGAAGGAAACTGAGCCAAGTCACAAAAGAATTTGAGTTGAGTTTTCAGCAGAGTCATGGCTCCTTCATCAAGTGACCTTTCTTTAAATAAAAAGGTTCTGGCATTTTACTGGGGTTTTGTGGAGACAGAAAGTCCAACCATGGGATATTATGAGACTACGTAATACAGTCTTCCCTTTACAAACTTTGTACCATCCAAACTCCTAGTGATAAAATCAGGCCCAGCCATAAAGAACCCACCAACAGGTGGAAATGGGACTTGGAAATCCAGTCTTGAGCAGATTTGGAAGGCAGGAAGAAGTTGTAGTCGCAGATAAAATATTCTCAATGTGACTGCTCTTGCCACATGGTAATAACTCCCTCAATCTACATCTATGGCTTCCCAGGTAGTTTCTGAGGGAAGCTTGAATATGGAGGAGATTTTTGTGGCTGGTAGAGAAGACACCACTCTATCCTGACCTGTGCACGTTCCATCCCCACTCAGGGGCATCCCTGAAAGACAGGGCTAAGGGGAATCTTCCCTGTGGGCATAACCTCAAGCAGTGCCTCCAAGTTGTCAGTTCCCCTGGAAAAAGAACAAGCAGAAAGTATGGCTTTGTGAGCATTGTTGGGTTCTTACGAATTGGAATGAATAGTATTGGAGGACTGGCCAGGAGTTTCGCAGAAGAGGTATGTCTATAGACCTCTCTGAATGTGTACACACGTCGAAGATGAAAGCGCCGTCCCAATTAAAGACGTACCAAAGATTATTCAGTGGAGAAGCATCTCCATAATCAGATGGACAAATTGGTCCATTTGGCACAGGTTGAGAACACCCCTAACCATGTCCTGCTTGTGCTGTAAACTCATGAACAGAGAACATCATGCCTAAAATAAAGGTAATTCATGGGCTGAGTCGTCACTTGGACTTCTCCCAACAAGATGATCTGTTCACTACAACTCCTGAGGGCCCAAACTGCCAAGCAACAGAGGCCAATTCTGTCTGTCCTTCCTGGAAGCACACAGCCTCCAGTGACATGGAGCAGGAATAATTGTGGATTCCTCCTGTCGTGATGTGGCGGTGATACTGGCACTGAATGGACTTTCTTCTGGACTTGCAGAAGGTACTCTTGCCTGCCTGTACATTTAGAGACTACCTCAATGTCCAATGATGCTTCCCTAAACAATGGCTAAATCTCTCCAAAAGGTGAAACATCAACTGTTGCCTATGGCCTTCACTGGCCTGTAGCACTAAAGCAGCTGCTCTTTTAAAATGATGAACTGGACAATTGAAGAACCGATTAAGTAAACAGGAGGTAGATGACTTTTAGAGTTTGAAGTGCTGTTTTCCTGAGTATTATATAAGCTCTGAATCCAAAACATAGCGTTGCTTCTCTCATACTAGAATGTGTGGGTGCTGGGATCACAGGGTAGAATGAGAAGGAAAGGAGACCTCGTCCATTGTATTAATGCACACTGAGTCACAGAGCATGGCTGATGTCTTCTCTGGTCAAATGATCAGGGACTTGGGACAAACAAAATTTCAGGACACCTGACAGACACTTGGAGATGAAATGTGGGCGAGGTCATCTCAGAAGTCTCGCAGAGTGAGCCTATCGGCAGCTCATCTGAATCTCACCAAAAAGACTCCAGCTGTATGGAAGGCTCCTGTATAAACTATTTCAAACATATAAAAAGATGTACTGAAAAATGTAATAAAAATCTGTGTACCCACTACTGAGTTTAAGAAATCAAATATTACCAGTCGTATTTAAGGTCCACGGGTAACCTTCTGCAATATCATCATCTTTCTTACTCTTTATGCAAACTCCCCTTGCTGATGCAACCACTTTGCATTACCCAGCACGTATTTACTTATCTTATCATCTTGGCCTTCATAACTTTATTACACATGTACACATCAAACAGTACATATAGCAGTGATTTTCATATTTTTATATTTTGTATAAGTGGGAACATCCTGTCTAGATCCTTCTGCACCTTGCTTACTTTATTTTGTTTTTTGCTCAAGATTAGGAAAATCATCTTTTCAGTTGAAGTTGTATCTAAATTAATTTTGGCTATTGTAAATAATTGTGTAATTTTTATGACTGTATCCCTGCATGCACACTTAGTTTATCTTGGATTTTCTCTTTAAGGAATCATATTGTTTCAACAAAAACCCTCACTTATGAATACTGATTTTTACTTTATATAATGTGTTGTTATTATAGTGCAGTATAAATACTCATACATATGCATACATATGCATGGTGGGGGAAAAGTAGTTTTACAGTTGTGTGTAGATGAGACACAGAGCTGATTCTTGTATTATTATTTATTAGTTACTGGATTATTTTCCATATGAAAATCCTTTAAATCTACTTTCCCCCCACTGTGTGTGTGTGTGCGTGTCTGTATACACACATATATGCATATACACACACATATGTGTATATACATCCATAGTGTGGATGTGTGTGTAATAACAAAATTATTAGGTTATGCAATCTGTTGTCTGTGAATGTTTCTTCTGAGACTTCTTTTGGAGATTTAAGTCAACAGATGGGCTGTCGGGAAGAGCATATGGGAAGTGAAGAGGCGGAAGAGAAACAATACCTGGAATCTTCAAGGATGAGCTGAAAATCATGAAGACAGGCTGGAACCCATGTTGCTGTCCTACTACCTCCAAGCCTCCAGCTTACATGACGGGAATGTCCTGCAGAACTTAGTACCAGAATCATGGAGTTGTTTGAGATACTTGGATCAGGAGTTGGAGAAACTGAAATAGTAGATCCAGCAGGTGTTCGAAGACTTGAGGCTGCTCCTGCATATAAACAAGATGAATCAGTGGGCAAGCTTCATGAATGAGCTGCCGAAGTGCCTTTTGCTCTGCTACAATCTCCTGAGCATAAAAGGAATATGACTAAGCTTGTATTTCTGCCGTAGAAATCATATACAAGTTGGCACCATAGCCCAGAGTAAGTTGGATCTATGCAGGGAAAGGGATTATGGGAAACACAATTCTATTGTTATTATTTCAATAAAATATGAATATACCAGATTAATCATATTCTAGGTTTCTTATTTTCATTTCTATTATTATTTTATGTGTCTTCCTCCCTGTATTGGGAAGAATGTACTATTCGGTGGTACTTACTTTCACATATTAGTCCATGAGTGGAAGGACATTCAGGAGGGCTCACACTGTGCTAGGGATGGAAGGGAAAACTTCCAGAGATCCTGTCTTGAAAATGGAATAAATATTCAGGAGAATGTGGGTCTTTTCTGGGATACATGTGCTTTAGGTTGTAGGAGGAAGAGATGCATCTTATTGGAGAAGAAACTATTTTGGAGAGAGTGGAAGAAGTAGCAGTAAAAGGGATAGACTGTGTTGAGCATCTTCATATGGTCACAGTGAAAAGGAAGAACAAAGCATCCTTTTGGGAAATGTTGTCATTGCGAATACATTCAGTACCACAAAATTTTCTCATGATGGACTAGAGAACATAGAGAAAAGACCGTATGCCTTCTTAGAAGTCATGCTTGGGGCTTTGAAAACAAGACGTAATAAACATTTGGAAGTCAGATTTATTGTAATAAAACAATGAAGGTCACACAGTAAATATAAAGAACAATTGAATTAGAAATACTTCTAGGAAATAATGAGGACTCTACAAATAATATCCACTTATCATTTATTATTGCTAACACACTTTTCAGTGATTTTTGTCCTTTATAGAGAAACCAACTGATCCTCCATTCAAATATCCAGTTTATTTTAATTTTATTTACTTAAATACTTAAATATATGAATATATTTAATGATATATATATATATATATATAATATATATTTGCTGAAATGAAGGTAATGAAAAATTACCTGGTGACATTTCATTTATCGATGGTCTGAACCTTCACAGTTAGTAAAGTTGAGAGCATAATTTACTTCTTGATGATCAGCCCTAACAGTTCCCCCAGCCAACTAGATTGTCATAGGGCACTGCAAACCATTTAAATATGATGGCGTCCAATCTGAAATTGCATTGGGAAAGGCATCTGCTGTCCAAAGTCTTAATGGACTTGCCCTGAAATAACAGAGGCAGCAAAAATTTTAAATGTGTCTACAGAAAAAGGCAAAATTGAATTAATTTCAGGTAAAAGCATCTTGCTTTAATTCAGGCTTTAAAAAGAGTAAAAAAAAAAAATCCATGGTACTGAATTTAAACTTTTAAGAAAGTCAATGCTGATGGGTACTATTTGCAAAATGTCTTACAAAAAGAGGTTTAAATTCCCCCCTTCTGCCTCCAAAAGCAAGTTGTGGACAGTAAATAACCTATAAAATAACTGAGTAAATATTGCCAGGATGCGTTGCGTAAATTGCTATCCACAATGGCAGCTTAATAAAAGGTGTAAGTACAAGGAAGAAATTCTTTTCCCTCTTTAGAAATGGTAGATGAATCATCATTGTCAATGTATAAATAAATAGACTGTTGGCATGAAAACCGTCATATTATCAATAATAGCTACTGTATATCAAACACCTACTATGTGTTAGCCAGGGCGTCAAGGCCATTATACTTACTATCATTAATCCTTACAAGCTGTGTGTGGGAAATAATTATTTTTTCCTACTCACAAATATGTACATTAAGACTCAGAGAGGTCAACACTCTTGCCAAAGGCCACGGAAGTAGTTAATATCAGATCTGGTATTGTAACATCCCAAGTCATTGTAGAAACCTTACTTTCAACCATTGCACCATGCTGCTGTTCCCACGTAAAGTATGCTGTTCCACTCCATCCTTGCTGTCGTGGAGCTGACCAAATACAGTAAACTGGTCTCTTCTCTGAATGAATGGGACCATTTTATGAATGGTTTAGATTTGGGAAAGTCCGTGGTATACAAATATCTCCAGATAAATGTCTAGATCTGATTCAGCTGATTTCCCCATGCGTACTTAAAGGATTTGGTTAAATCATTCAAGTTCATCTTGTAAGAAACAGAAGGGAATCAAATAAAATGTGTCTACGTAGAGTTTTAAGATAGCCGTAAGTACCCAGATTTGTGAAACCATGAGAAAATAATGGTTGTTTTAAGTCTAGATGTTTCAGCAAATCAAAGGGACTCCAATATGGAAGGTTTGCAGTAGATAATGTGTCTCTAAGGTTGTCAGCACTTTCAGTATTAGCAAGAATATGTTACAGGGATGATATACATGATAGGAAGCCCATTATGGGAAGTTTCTACATTATAAGATTCAGGTAGTCCGAAACTAAGGCTTCTTTTCAGCTGTCTTCACCATCAAAAATTGGGACTAGTCTAAAGAGAGAAAGCTGAATATATAGTGTGACTTTTAGGCTGTCTGCAGTATTATAACATCGAATTTCAATGATTTAGGGGACTGGGGACTGCGCGCCATCCTGTAATATATGTGCAGTGATTGTGATGTAACTGAGAGTGTGTGTGCTTTTGAGTTTTCAGCACCTTCCTTTGGTTGGACCGCTACACTGAATTGTTAGGGTGTTTATCAGCCCCTTATATTAACAGCACAGCTCTCTAGTCATTCCCTCTCTCTCTCTCTCCGCCACTGGACTGCATGTAGATTTTTTTTTTTAGATTAAACCAGTTATAAATGTAGGATGAAGAGAGAATTTGGAAACTGATATGACTTTCAAACAGCATCCACTCAAGAGACAGAAGATTTGATAAAAATGAATGTCAAAAGTTTTCCTTTTCTCTTGACTGTAATCTCCATTTTGTCAGTGCCCAAGTATTAAACTTGATTATCCTTAAAAAAAACTCTTTTATAATCTGATTTTATAATCTGCTAATCTCAAGGAGATAATCCCTTATCCAGAAAGAAAGCGTAAAGATTATGAAGGAAAAGTAAAACTCATTTTTCCTGTTTGTTAAATATTAAAAATCACAATACCATGATATTTATTTTTGGCATGTAAACGATTTCGTAAGGCAGCTTCAATACTGACCTCATGATAATGAAAAAAAGAAAATGGGCCAATGCCCATCAAACTGATGGTTTCCCGAACTGAACGTTATATCCATTTCACAGACTCCTTACTCTAGAGGAGTTACGGATGCAATGCTTTGTTCAGAGAATTTTTTTGAATAGCTAGTGAATATTGGTGTGTGAAAAGCTTTCATTAAAATAGTCATGAATAAAAGAGTATGATATATTCAATGTTATAAAGAGACCGAGTTTAAAAATAAGAAGCTAAATGAAATTCTGTAACTCTTTTAAGCAACTATATTTTCACAGCTCTAATAAGCACATCTAAAAAAATATATATCTATTGCTTTACATTAATTTGTAGGAAAAGCTCCGTGAAGCCTAAGCTCTTTCATAAAGAACTTCAGGGGTGTTAGATCAAATAAATAGATCTTTACTAAACAGGTATGCTATTACTTTTCTTAATTTCCTATTTCTTCCTGTCTCCATGATATTGATCAAGCTATTTGCATATTCAGTGAACACATTACTATTTCCTTTATGGTTTCGATCTTTCCTAGTAGGGTAAACCAATAAAACTTGACTATCATCGGCCACAATTTAGTTGGAAGATACAAAATCATGGAACCATTATTATTCTTCTCTCATCTACTACCCTTCCCAGTATTACTATGGTGATTAATATAAAATGAAAATCAATATCATGTCAGTTCCCTAATTAATATCTTAAGTTAGTTATTAATCAACCTCCAACTACAGGCTGAATATTAAAGGTGCTGGGGATAAGTACAGCCCACAATGTAGTTAGGGACACAAAAAAGTAAACGGTTGATTACAATGTGCTCTAAATAAGCGCTCTACTTAATTAGTACTTCCAATAAAGCAATAAAGGGTACTAGTTGAACTTTTGGAATGGGCTCTGAAAGTGAGGCTCCCCTTACTTCCTGTAGAAGGAAGTCCTAGCACCTTACTGGGGCTTGAAAAGCTGTCCTGGTCCAGCTCCTTTCTCTCTCTGTGGCCACAATGCTGCACATTCTGTGCCGCAGAACATCAGACAGTTTGTTCCTGTCCCTCCGACATCTTACTGTTTCTGATTTCTTCTCATTTTATCGTGTGTCCTTAGAACGTTCTTCCCCATCTTTTCTGCCGGGTGAACACCTACATTAACTATCAAGACTCAGCTCAGTGTTGTCCGTCTCCCAAATCCCTCCTGAGTTCCCTTACCCCCTACCACTGTGTGCCCCAAGGCAAGCCTTCTACTCCCTTCTAGGATAACACTCCGTGTGTTCTTTAATGCCTACCTTTTCATGATGGAGTGACCCATGCCCAGGCGTCCTGCCTTTTGATATCTCTGGGCCGCACTGGAGGAAGAAGAGTTGTCTTGGGCCACGCATTAAATGCATTGCAACATGTAATCACAAAAAAAATCTCATGTTTTAAGTACATTTACAATTTCTGTTGGCCTGCATGCATAGCCATCCCTAGCCATTTGCGGCCTACAGGTTGTGCGTTGCACACCCCTGAATCGAGTGCATGAGATCAGAAATGGGCGTACTCATTTTTGCATGCTCTGGGTCTAACATACCATCGGGTGAGTTCATGGGAATGAAGACTTTCTGTGCCTTTAGCACTGACACATCCTCTGTCTCACCAACAGGGTTCTGAGTCAGGTGGGCAGGCTCCCTGTACTTCCATATTATGCAGAAGACACTGATATCCAAGGCAGTTTAAGAGGGACTTGCTTCAGTTTATACAAGCACTAAGTGGACAAGTCAGTTCTAGAGCCCGTTTCTGTCTGGTCTTTATTTCAGTGTTTCAGCTGCCATGTTATATTGAAGTGTAATGGACAGGTGTATACGGGCCATTCATACCACCTCGGATGTTGTCACAGCGGACCTTTCAATCGTGTGACAAAATGATAGGACAAGTAAGTGAAGCAGCTAATCAGACCAAAATTCATTTCTCCTTGATACAGAACTAGTTCCTAGGAAACCAAACCTGGGCAATGTGCTCAAAAATCAAAAGGAAAAAATAGATGGCATATATAGTTAGTAGAAACTATTCAGTAAGGAAGGAAGCTGAAATTATTCATGAAGGTATTTAAACAAATCCTTTTATTTAACCACCACATAAAAAAGCTTGAATATTTTACTGTACTAAAACTGGGTATATTCAGTTGTAAGACCCTCATATTAGAAAAAAAATTACTTTTAAGTACAAAAGAATAAACTGGTGAATTTTTATAAGGCTCTGATGTCTCTAACATAAAAGTACTGTTTTTCTTTCTTTATTTTTTTATAAAAAATCCATCATATATGCCCTGGCTTGTGTGGCTCTGTGGATTGAGTGCCAGACTGCAGAGCAAAGGGTCACTGGTTAGATTCTATCAGGGCACATGCCTGGGTTGCCGGCCAGGTCCCCAGCAGGGGGCGTGTGAGAGGCAACCACACATTGATGTTTCTCTCCCTCTCTTTCTCCTTCCCCCTCTCTCTAAAAATAAATAAATAATAAATAAAATCTTAAACAAAATTCTTTTAAAAATCCATCACAGACCAAGGAACTCAGTGTCTATTAGCATAACTGTGCACTGATAGAAGAGGAAGTTCATTCCTTAGAAAATATCTAAGCAGGTTCTGTTTCTACCTGTGATGCTCCCCACCACCATCATTCACATCAAGCTCACAATACACACACAGACATATTTTTGACCTGTGGTATAATTAAGAGTAGTTGCCCTGACATTTACTGATATATAAAGTGCAAGCTGCAACTGTAAGGAATGCAATGTTGTTGTGTGACCTGTAGAGAGTCAACTTCCTTTCTAGGCACAGCTTGTGGAAAACTTCCCCTGGAAGATTGGGCTTTAGTGCTTGTTCTTTAGCCCATTTTTTTTCTGGCATTTAGGTAGTTTGCTCTTTAAATTCTTGTGTTCTCATTAAACCTGTGGAATTTTATGGTTTATTGATATGATCTTGGACATTTTTGAATTGTTGGAGAAATAAAAGTTGAGACTGACCATAAGAAGCCAATATTTATTTTATATTTGCTTACACCAGTGAAGCATTAAATCTAAAGGTGTTTTTTGTTGGGCGTGGCGAGAAATCATCCTTATGGTCTCTTAGGATCTTGAGGGTCATCTTCTCTCTCATGACCAGTTGAATTTCCTGTCCACAACCCTCTTTCTTCATGTAGGCTCGGGTGTTGTCCCTTTGCTCTCTACTGCCAGGTCCGTCTTTCCCAGACCTTCCAGATGCGAATTCAGAGGCATGTTTAGGCTCTTCACTTACTGAAGGATCTGTTAATCACCGAAGCAGGACAAACACTGAGTCCAGAATTTGGGAGTTTATATAACGGCTTTCCTTGGTCTGTTGCCTGACCTGTTGTTCAAGGGTGGTGGGAGGCAAGAGTTGATTTTAGCACTGGTGAGAGAAAGTCCTTAGAACCTGATATTAGTCTATATCCATACTCTCAACAAGAAAGTAGCAGCAAAAATGTGAACTTCAAGATTAAGTCTCCTCAGCAGTGGCTGGATATTTCAAAATCTGAAGTTACATAAAAGTAGGGATGGAGGCAGTCATGATAGAAATCACTGTTATCTATCTGATAACATTACAAGGAACTGATATTAATCAGAGGCTCTGATGCCTGAGTGCTGTCACCTCTTTCATTTTGCAGCATCGAAAAATACAGCCAGCTAGCTGAGTCTCTTTCGTTTATAGCCTCCTGCTTTCTTAGTTGTGAATTAAGCTGATTTGCCATTTAGTAGATGCCATTAGCCCGGCCATTCTTGATCTGTTGTCCGAAAGTTGCATTCATGTCTTGCTTTCAGGCCCCCCCCAACCGAAGATTCCCTCAGCCTTAGAAAGTTTTGAGAGGACATAATTCTTTCAGGTTCTCCTTATAATGTGTATTGTCATCAGAATAATGTCTTTGAGTGCCCATTGCTTTAATGCTTTGCCAGCAGTTGTAATCTAAAGTTTCTGGAGTTTATGAGAGGAAAATGGGATATCAAAGCCTTGACTTGACTTTGGAGAGAACGGGTTAGATCAATGGATCAAATTCAGGTAGCCAGTGTTACGCCACAGCCCCCAGAGTAAACTGCCTCCATCCTTCTACATGTCTTTGAAAGTCCCTCTCTGATCTGATTTCAACCATCTTTTCCTGTTTTTAGCCCCACCGTGCCTGAAGCATTATAGATCTGATTGTCTACCGGGCTGTCACAGTGATTTTATTTTAAAAAAATAAACTTAACTCATATCCCTTTATTTACTTAGAAGTTTTCAATGATTTCTCGTTGACCTCCAGATAAAGGGCCAAATCCAAAACATAGCGTAGAAAATCACTCCTCATCTGACACCTGGCCAGATCTCTAACACATGCTGTTCCAAGCTTTCAGTTCTTCCACCTTGCCATACTCTTCCCCATTTCATAACCGTTACCTATTCTTTTTAAAATTCAATTTAAATTTTTATTGTTTCTGCTATTACAATTGTCGCTATTTTTCTCCTTGTGCCCCACTCCACGCAGCCCTCCCCCCACTTCGATAGTCAATCCCCCCTCCACTGTCCACGTCCATAGGTCCTTCATATATGTTCTTTGACTAATCCCTTTACCTTCTTTCATTCAGTCCTCACCTCCACCCTCCCCATTACAACTTTCCATCTGCTCCGTGCTTCTATGCTTCTGGTCCTATTTTGCTCATTACTTCATTTTGTTCATTATATTCTACATATAAATGAGATCATATGGTGTTTGTCTTTCACCAACTGGCTTCTTGCACATAGCATATATTTTGTTTGAGACATGCTTGACAACCTATACATCCTAACCGTAATTTCCCCATTCTGATAATCTCCCAGTAAGTATGACTTTCCAAAAAAGACTTTTTCTGATCACTTACATAATATCAATGTATTCTTCAGTATTCTGTATTGAAGCACTCAATATGATTGTGATAACTTACTTGTGTAAACACTGAATTGTTTGTGTTTCTGCACTGTATCATAAATGCCCTGAGAGCAGAGTATCCTCAAAGCTCATGAGCACAACCTGGCACATAGTAACTGGTCAATGATATTTGATCAATGAATGATTGAGTGAGACTACAGAGTAAATGGGCTCATCACAAATGCAGATATACTCTAAAAGGAACAATGATGCTATTCTCTCATCAAGTTAAAACTCCCCTCTGGATTTTCCCACCAAGAAGGCAATGTTTTGCTACCTACAATTGTTTCCTTAAATTCCCTCTTTCCAAATTCTTTATTTCTCCTTCATATTTAAAAGATAACTTTGTAAAATATGTTGTTCTTCACTGGTAATTTCTCTCTCTTACTGGTTTCAGTATTTGGTTTCACTCACCTGCAGCTTGTAGTTTCTGCTGAGAAGTCCAATGATAACCTCATGGGCTTTCCTTTATAGTGTACTTTTCTCTTCTCCCTGGCTGTCTTCAGAATTGTTTCTTTATCATTAATTATTGACAGATTTAATACAATATGCCTTGAAGGTGGCCTTTTTTGATTGAGGTGATTAGTTATTCTGTTTGCTTCTTGGATTTGGGGATCTACCTGTTTCCGTAGATTTGGGGAGTTCACATCAACTATTTGTTTGAATAGGCTCTTTGTTGGCTTCTCCCTCTCTTCTTCCTCTGGTATAGCTGTTATTTTTATGTTGCTCTTTCTGATGGGATCAGGTAGTTCTCATAGAACTCTTTCATTTGTTATCTTGCTCTAGTCTCTCTCCTCTTTCCCTGTCATTTCCAGGTTTCTATCTTTGATATCTCTAATCCTTTTCTCCATCTGGTCCGATGTTTTTCCTATGCTTGCTGGTTCATTATTGATGTCTTATTGAGTTGTTAATCTGCAGAATTTTTTTTAATGTTTCAATTTCTTTGGTAAAGTACTTGTTTTGTTCAATGATTTGTCTTCTCAACTCATTAAAATGACCGTGTTTTCTTGCATCTCATAGATGTTTTTCTGGACTGCAATCTTAAATTTTCTGTCATTTATATCACATATTTCCATGTCTGTAAGTTTGTTTTCTGGAGATCTTTTTGTTTTTCTTTATTAGCTACTTAGGTACCTTGGGTATTTATGATATTTGATGGATTCCTTCTTGGTCTAGGCATCTATACATAAGTAGTAGTTCTCTAACCAATACAAAGAGGTGTTTTCTATTATTTTTCACTAGGTGGTGCTGAGTCACATGTTATTGGCTCTCTTGCACTTCTCTTGTTACTCAGATCTCCAGAAAATGGCGGTTCCCTGAGTAGGTTATTTCATCACTTCCGCTATGGTTACCTGGGAGTCAGCGGACCAGGCCTGCAGGGAAATGGGGTGGGCAATGAAGCTCCAAATCTGTGAAATCCCAGAACTGTTATCAGCAGCCAGATGCTTCTGTCATCTCAGCAACAGTGCTTGGGGGTGGGGCGGACTGTGGAAACTGACCAGCTTCTTTGGTGACCTTGGACCTTTTTGGGTTCTTTCCTATGCCCTGACCCCATGACCAGTCTCAATATGTACCCTTTGCTCATAGAAAAACTTGATTCTGTATACCAGTTCTTGGGTTTCCTGATGATGTACTCTGCTACCCAGTAGCAAGGTTTAAGGTAGGTAAGTTCAGGAGGTTAGCATGGCAGGGCCAGACTTTGTTTGTCAGGAATGGAGACAGCCAGACAATTCAGGTTGTCAGGTGATGTGTCTTTGCCTAGGTCTCTGGGCTCAACCACCGCTTGTACTGTCCACTCTGTAGGCATTCCCACTGAATCTCTTTGATCCTTCCAACTGACTGGAGTGTTGGCCACTACCTGATTCCTCCCTTCACTAGGCTAAGCCCTACCATGAGCTCCAGGCCGCAGAGCTGCATCTCTGGCTAGGCTTTGCTTTTCTACCTTCTTGCCTTACCATTTCACTCCCACTTGCCCATCTTTAGATGTTTCAAAATGTGGATCAGTCAGTCATGTTTGTGTGTTGAGCAGGGAATTCTTTGTTGATTTATAGCTGCCATTTAATGTGTCATGAAGATTTGTTATTATTAGTTAAAAATTAAGCACTTATTGTGCCTGGCTGATGTGCCCCAGTGGATTGAGTGCTGGCCTGTGATCTGAAAGGTCACTGGTTCGATTCCCATTCTGGGCACATGCCTGGATTGTGAGCCAGGTGCCCAAAGTGGGGCCTGTGGGAAGCAACAGATCTATGTATCTTACACACACTGATATTTCTGTCCCTCTTTTTCCCTCCCTTCCCCTCTCCATAAAAGTAAATACATAAAATCTTTTTAAAAATTAAGCACTTACTGATATTTACTTGTATATTATCTTCATTGGAATTATATATATAATTATAAATATGTATGTGTATTTGTATGTATACATGATGTGTGCATATATGTATATCTAGAATCTCTATCTACCATTGTCTAGTTGTATTAGTTTTTATATAAGTGTTTTAATTTTCTCATTTGAACAAAATTTTGTTCAGTAAAGAATTATAGGTTGGGTGGTTGCCATGTTTCTACTAAAAGGTCAGCTCCTGTCTAATACTTGCTTCTTTGAAGTTTTGTCTCTTTTTACTTTTGGTATTGTTTTTCTTTTTGAGTTTTTGGTTTCCTAAGATCAGGGGTGTCAAACTCATTTTCACTGGTGGCCACATCAGCCTCACGGTTGCCTTCAAAGGGTCAAATATAATTTCAACTCCTTAACAGTTAAGGAGTAGTTATATGTATACAGTCCTGAAATTATTTCGGCCCTTTGGAGGCAACCATGAGGCTGATGTGGTCCCTGTTGAGAATGAGTTTGACAACCGTGCCTAAGATGTATTTAAGCATATTCTTTTTTTTTTTTTTTTTTTTTATAAATTTTTTTTTTAATTTATTTATTTTAGAGAGAGGGGAAGGGAGGGAGACAGAGAGAGAGAGAGAGAGAAACAGCAATGTACGGTTGCCTCCCACATGGCCCTCACTGGGGACCTGGCCCGCAACCCAGGCATGTGCCCCGACGGGGAATCGAACCGGGACCCTCTGGTTCCCAGCCTACGCTCAATCCACTGAGCTACACCAGCCAGGGCTATTTAAGCATATTCTTATTTCAGTTATTCTGCTTTAGGCTCCTTGGGTTACTTGAATATGTAGATTAATATCTTTCATGACTTTTGGAACATCCACAGACATGATCTCTTTCAAATATTTCAAATAATGTTTAATTATCAATCTCTCCCTTCTTCTGAGATTCTAATTAATCACATATTGACATATTTTAATGTTTAAAATTCCTCTATCATACAAATGCATAATAAAATATTGAAATTTACTTCTAATGTCATAAGACCTTTAGTATTATTCTGATGAGAAGCAAATAAATACAATTTTGATTTGGTTTCATTTAATGGTTCATGGTTTTAATAATAATTTAAATCTTAGCAAAGTTAAGATTTTCTTTCCTGGGGCATGCTACATTCCAGTAGGAATTTTTGTAACTTTTCATTTACTTAGATAGATAAGTATCTGTCGATCTCTGTTTTTTAGTGGTAATAAAATGTTAAAGAAAATGATTTGATTTTGTATCATCAAATTATATTTTTACACTACAGAATAATTCATTTTTGTGTCTTACTTTTTGGAATCACAATACTTATTTTTATGATTCTCTAAGACCTAGAGAATAGGATTACGTGGTAGTGCTGAGAATTGATGCCTTTTCTCTTTTTTTAGAAAAGATTTTATGTATTTATTTTCAGAGAGTTGGGAAGGGGAGGAGAAATAGAGGGAGAGACACATCAATGTGTGAGAGATACAAGATCAGTTATCTTCCATAGGCCCCCTACTTGGGATCTGGCTCACAACCCAGGCATGTGCCCTGAGTGAGAATTGAACCTGTGACCCTTTGGATTGCAGGCTGGCACTCAATCCATGGAGCCACACCAGCCAGGGCTGAATTTTGCCTTTTAAGGATAGGTTTATTATAGTTCTTTTGTTATAAAGTTTACCCATTGGAAATGTGTAATTCAGTGATTTTAAGTATGTTCACAGACCTGTGTAACCATGATCACAATCAGTTGTAGAAGATTTCATCATTGCTCTAACAAGAAATCCATACCTCAGAGCAGTCATCACTATTCATGTTCTACCCTCTCCTACAATCTTGGAAACTCTTAATCTGCTCTCTTTTTTTTGTTATTGAGTTCTTTCACTTATTATAATATTTTTCAATGTTCATCAATGTTGGAGAATGTATCACTACTTCATTCCTTTTTATTGGCAGGTAACATCACATTATATAGATTGTTAGGTCAGTGTCGCTCAAGAAACCAGATGTATGCAGTGAGCTAAGGAGCAAGGTTTATTAGTGAGAATAAGAGGGAAAGTGGGGCCAGCCAAGGGAGGTTGGGGAGCCAACCAAGGGAGGTTAGGACTTGTGGGGGAAAGTGGGGCCACCCTAGGGAAGTTGGGGAGCCAACCAGGGGAGGTTAGGACTCATTCTGTTGTTCTTAGGGCGGGGTTGTTAAGCACAAAACCCCGCGAAGAGTAACTGGTTGGGGTGTCAGAGTCTGATTGGCTAGAGCTGGTTGCTGGGTGCCATTTCTGTTGACCATTGTTCTTGATACATCTTGTCATGCCCAAGTTAAAGCTGCATCCTGTTTTGCAGATAGGCCGACCCCAGACCCCAATCTTAGCCGGGCATCTGTTTGTCCTGGGTAGGGTTGGCAGGCAGGTTCCCAAGGTACAGTTTCCTGCCTAGTGATTATCCATTCCTCCTAATCATAGATCTAATAATTTATGCATTCACCAGCTGATGGGTATTTGAGTTCTTTTCATTTGGGGCTATGATGAAGAGTGTTGCTGTGAATTTGTGAACACATTTTTGCCCAGATGTGCATTTTAATTCCTCTTGGTTACTTATCTACCAGTGGAATTGCTTGTTAATATATTAGCTCTGTTTCACATTTTACAAAGCTACCAAACTTTTTCAAAGAAGGTTCACCATTTTAAATATCCACTAGAAATGTTTGAAGGTTCCGATTTCTCCATCACTAGCCAAAACCTGTTATTGTCTGTTGTCTTTATTGTAATTATCCTAGTTGGTGGCAAGTGATATCTCATTATGGTATTGATTTTTATTTCTCTATTGGCTAAAGATTTTTAACATCTTTTGATGAGCTTGTTTGATATTAATGTATCTTATTTGAAGTAGTGTTTGTTCATATGCTTTTCCTAGTTTTAAATTATATTATTTGCCTTTTTTGTTTTGTTCTTTATATTTTCTGAATATGAGTATTGTATCAGAAAATACTATTTGAGAATATTCTCACCCACTCTGTGAGTTGTCTTCTTATTTTCCTTATGATGTACTTCAAAGCACAAAGGAATTTTTTGTATTTGTTTAATTGAATTTTGATGAAGTCAAATTTCCTTCTTGTTTCTTCTGTAGCTCATATTTTTTATATTATATCTGAAACACCCATGTCTAACTCAAGAGTACCAAGAATTACTCCTATATTTTCTTCTAAATGGTTTATAATGTTAGCTCTTATATTTAGACCTTTTTATAACTTTTTCTGAAACCTTAGCCTTTTCTGTTTTAGATATCCCTTATGCATCCTTTTTTTTAACATTTTTTTTACTTTTTGTTCAATTAGAGTTATTTGCATCCTCTCCCATCCCCTCCTCCCTTCCCCTCCAGCCCCACCGCCCCCCCAGCCCTACCTCCCCCCCCAGCCTCCCTCCTCCCCCTTAATCCTGTCCATGTGTCCTCTACAGTGATTCCTGAAAACCCTTCTCCCCATTGTCCCCTCCCCTCTCTCCCCTGTCTATTGTTAGACTGTTCTTAATTTCAATGTCTCTGGTTATGTTTTGCTTGCTTTCTACTTTTGTTGGTTATGATCTGGTTAAAGATGAGATCATACAGTCTTTGTCCCTCACTGCCTGGCTTACTTCACTTAGCATAACGCTCTCCAGTTCCATCCATGCTGTTGCAAAGGGTATAAGCTCCTTCTTCCTCTCTGCTGCGTAGAATTCCATTGTGTAAATGTACCATAGTTTCTTGATCCATTCATTTGTAGATGGGCACTTAGGTTGTTTCCAGCACTTAGCTATTGTGACTTGTGCTGCTATGAACATAGGAGTGCAAAGGTTCTTTTGAATTGGTTTTTCGGGATTCTTAGGGTATAATCCCAGTAGTGGAATTGAGGGTCAAAAGGCAGTTCCATTTTCAATTTTCTGAGGAAGTTCCATAGTGTTTTCCACAATGGCTGCACCATCTGCATTCCCACCAACAGTGCAATAGGGTTCCCTTTTCTCCACAACCCCTCCAGCAGTTATCTGTTGCTTTGTTGATGATAGCCATTCTGAGTGGTGTGAGGTGATATCTCATTGTGGTTTTAATTTGCATCTCTCTGATGGCTAATGATGTTGAGCATCTTTTCATATGATTCTCTGCCCTCTGTATGTCTTTTTTCGAGAAGTGTCTGTTCAAGTCTTTTGCCCATTTTTTAATTGGGTTTTTTGTCTTCCTGGAGTGCAGTCGTATGAGCTCTTTATATATTTTGGAGATCAGACCCTTCTGTGAGGTATCATTGGCAAATATGTTTTCCCATACGGTTGGTTCTCTTTTTATTTTAATACTAGTTTCTTTAGCCCCACAGAAGCTCTTTATTTTGATTAGGTCCATTTGTTTATTCTTTCCTTTATGTCCCTAGCTCTAGGGGACATATCATTAAAGATGTTGCTGCGTGGAATGTCTGAGATTTTCCTACCGATGTTTTCCTCTAGAACTTTTATGGTGTCACGCCTTACATTTAAGTCTTTTATCCACCTTGAATTTATTTTTGTGTATGGTGTAAGTTGGTGCTCGAGTTCCTTTTTTGGCAGGTAGCCATCCAGATTTCTCAACACCATGTGTTGAAGAGGCAATTTTTATTCCATTTTATGCTTCTGCCCCCTTTGTCGAAGATTAATTGCTGGTAGAGACTTGGGTTTATTTCTGGGCTCTCTATTCTGTTCCATTGGTCTATCTGTCTGTTTTTATGCCAGTACCAAGCTGTTTTGATTACAGTGGCCTTGTAATATAGTTTGATATCAGGAATTGTGATCCCTCCTGCTTTGCTCTTCTTTCTCAAAATTGCAGCTGATATTTGGGGACGTTTATGGTTCCATATAAAT